>JAXGGA010002830.1:0-113776 GCA_038373865.1 Uloborus plumipes
TGAAAAAAAAAAGTTCATTTAGTCAATATTTGATTAAAAAAAAAAAACTTCAAAAGTAGATATTTTCGCGTTGCGGAAAATAGTGCGAAAACTGCGACTTTATACTTTAATTTTGAAAGTTTCTATGGGGGAGCTCTTGATTCTATCAGCGAGCCCATTCTCAAGCTCGACTTTCTTCTCCGAACACCAACAAAGATGTATTGAAAATGCGTTGTTTCTTTAGGGCTTCACAGAGATTTAATTACCACTTCTCGAAGGCCTCTTCTACAAAAAAAAATCATTTTTTGCCATTTAAACCCACTTAACAACAAAATAATTTTTTTTTTAGTTATTAATACTACCGTTATTTGCATTTGACTGTAATTTGTGAAAACGCCGTTTTCCAGTCGGAGAACAATGCCTTTCGAGCGCAACCCGTTTCCTTGAAAGGTGATATAAAAATTGCGACAGCTTGCAATAAAATTCGAGCTAACCTGCCGCGATGTCATTGTACCGTGACCAAAGACAGGTGTGCCTCCTGTGGTGTGTTACCGAGGGTGGGCGAGAGACTACGGTTAAATGGGATTTGTTTTCCTTCAGATGTTCATCGTCTGCTTGAAGCATTTATGTCTATCTCGGGCTCAGTCGTCGGTTGGTATTCGGGAATTTATGTTCTGACACTTAAGCTTGGAGGGTTCTTCATTGAAGCGGGTCTTGAGTACCGTTTTCGAAACTTAAAAAGGCTTGTGTCACTTTAACAAGCTTCAAAGATTTGTAATATGTAGAAACCCGATTTTATGGGTGTACCCGTTTTCTTTCGAACCAGTAATTAACAGGCGCTGATTTGTTTTCAGACTCAGGGTGAAAATGCAATCTTGAAAAATACTGCTAACATTGATGTACAGATGGTTCTCGGCAAAAAATTTGATTCTGTCCGGAATCGCGCCAGATACGAATCGGACGTTGTTTTCGCTGAGTTTGACAACTACATTTTAATAAGTTACGCTTGAAATAAATCGAAAATTGTTATACTGACCTTGATTGGAAATAATGCCGATAAGTGCTTTACGACAGTTGTTGCGAACGAGTGCCACATGCAAACGTTTTTTTCTCGCTGCACGACTGCTATATTTTAAGAAATAATGTAAAGAATCATAATAGTGCTGGTATTCAGAGAATACCACTGATAGAAACTGATGCTGATTAGCTTTAGCGCTTAATTGCTCACGTAGCGACCTTTGATATTGAAGAGAAAGAGAGAGAATTCTCATGATAGACACCTAAAAACGGTTCGTGATGAACACGACATATTAATTCTGTAAGTATCCCCTTTTTTCGCTATGCTCCTATTGTTAGCAGGGTTTGAAAAAACACGGGATTTTCGGGTTTTTTTTATGAAAAACCCAGGTTTTTTCGGGTTTTTCAAGAATCATTTCAATATCATTCTCTATTCAAACATTGAAAACCTACTTTTACATTTCATAGGAATCAGGGGAGCTCTGAAGAGAACTCACTGTGACTTCCTAAAATACTTCGATAAATAGGAAAAAGCATTGTAATATTGAATTTTTTAACCCATTAATACCTGACATTTTATTTTTCAACGATACTTTGTATACTGGTTACAAATTGTGTTTAATGGACAGGAAAAATAGTTAAAAAATTATCATGTAAAAAATAAATTTTTTATTTAAGAAAGAAAAATCGTCCCTAAAAAAGGACGCTAGGCACCAGAGGGTACATACTTTTTTACCAAAATTTTTTTTCTGCCTACGATGTAATATTGAAAATGACAATTTATAAGAAGAAATAAAAGCAGCAATTAACATAAACTGGGAAGTAGATTCAGAGAACAAGGAAATATTGGTGTTGTTGAGCATGAAAGTCAGCAAAACATTTGTTCTGCAAAGCTACGTATTGCATTTGCTGCATTCCGATAAGGTCTTTTACTTCAAGGGGCACATCTTACCTGAGTCTTATTTAAAACAATATAACAACTAGCCCCATAATACCTAACTCAGCTCTCTTGAGCTCAATGCATGTTGTACAGCGGCTTTTAAAATAAAAATGAAGAGCGGCTACCACCATTTTTAGAGTGATCAAACCGTAGTTCCCGATATTTGATGCATGGGATCTTTTTCCCTATGCAACGTTTGTATTGAGCAACCATATATATTTGGTTCATCAATTTCAATTACTTTCTTTTCGCTGTTGGACAATCGCTTAGCCTTTACAATAGGATAAACTCCATGAAGATTCAATGCAATAGTTATGACATTGCTATTATTCCACCGAACCAACGTAATATTATTTTACCTGTCATCGACATTTATTCAAAACTTCCTCTCTTTTCTTTTTTGAACAACGTAACTTCAGTTCATGAGCGTTTTTTAATCCGATTCTTGCACAAAACCTTGCTGAGACAAATAATCACGTAGGAGCGCAAGAGAAGTAAATAAATTCTCACAATAGAGATTAAAATTGGCATGCTCAGGGAATTCTGAAATTAAATCTGCAACCCCCCCCCCCTCCTTTCCCAAACAACAGACACATATGCAATCCTTGAATTCTTCATTAAGGTGAAATGCTAAGCTTCTGAAACAGCTTAGGGCTTCTTCCCCCCCCAACAGTCAGACTAAACAATAATAAACACCTAAATGCATAATGGAAAAGTAATGAAATATAAGGAATAATTAGTGTTTTAAAGAATTACATTTTTGAAAAAGCTTTCTTTCAAAATTTACCTTGAGTATTTTTTGTAATTAAAAAAAAGAAGAGAAAATATTTAAAAACATTGTATAATTAAGTTTATATATATTAATTAATTTAATTTAATTAGATTTTGAAAATAAAATAAGTTTTAAAAATGACAATTATTATCTGTTTTTCAGTCTAAAAACATTTACTAACTTCTTTGATATAAATTATAGATTCTAAGCAAGAAATCAGCAACGGTGAAACAATGCAGCCTTTGGTGCCTAGCGTCCCTTTTTAGGGACGTTCTTAAATTGCTATAAAATCCTAAAAAAATTTAAATTTACAAAATTGCAAAAAAAGATAAACTGAAACATCGATCAAAGTAGCACATATATCAAACACAGATAAATTTACTTGTTAATAACTTTAAAAACTTAGCTTTTTGTTCGTGAGATTGCGAACGATGTAATTTTTGATAAAGATCATAATCAAATGGCTACAGATCACACTTAACAGCGGTTATGTGCTGCAATCTGTTAATACAGAATTGAAGCAATACCAAAGTAATAATTGAACACAATTATTTGGTTGAAATGTTCATATTTGGAAAATTCAGACACACTTTTCGAACCGTCCCTAAAAAGGGACGCTAGGCATTAATGGGTTAAACTGATGTTATACAGTCGACGCTCGTTATAACGACCACTCGTTATACAGATTATTCCAATATAACGACAGGTTTGGAAAACAACTCCAATATCCCAATATAGGGTGAGTTCTGGTAAGTGCGTCCACTGGGAATTATATGAACACTGTCCTGAAATGGCTTCTGCAGCACATCGACTATGTTAGATAACTGTCTAATGATAATTTCAATAGGTAGAATTCAGGCCTGGATTCAATAGACGAAACACAATCAGAGACAACTTAAATGTCTTCAAAAAAACTCTAAAGTAAAGATTGAGAAGGTTTTGTTTCAGTTTCTCTTGTAGTCATACCAAGCAATTGAAGTCAAGAAATGCAAGTTGTTTCTTTTGAGTAATAGCTACTAATAACATGCATGAGGTATTTTGATCAAATACTCTAACGTAAAATGTTGTTTGTATGACCGTACGCACTTTCCCTTTCTTTAAAGTAAGGTGGGGGTAAGTGCGTACCATTATGATATGGCAAGTGCGTACCACTATCATGAGGCATATGCGTACTATTATGCGGAGCAAGTGCGTACCATTATGATGAGGCAAGTATGTACCATTACGTGGAAAATTCGACTCTCGTAATTTACCTTTAAATTTGCTTATAAGGGCGATTCTCTGTAAACTGGTAATTTGCTGTCCGGACTGAGTATTTTAAAAATAATAAAGTGTAATAAAGTAATTATCGCTCTTAATACAAGTAAAGCATTAATACTTTGTGGCCCAATTGTATTTGGAGTGATAACAATTCAATTTTTTTTTCTAGAAATTATCTAAGCGCCAAAAACACAGTCCCCTGACTGTCCCAAACCCATAGTTTAACTGTTAAAGATAGTATTTCAAAAAATCTATTAACACTACATAAATTTGGCAACTAATATCTAAAAATAGAATAATGAAGCTATATATTTCTTATGAAATAAGGTATAATTACGTATTTCTAAAACTTAAAATTGTCATGTAAATTCTGTCCAGAGTTTTTCCAAACAGTCCCCTGCAACATTTTCAAAGCTGTAATACGAAAAATCTATTACTTTTGCAAATTCTTTTTGACATGAAGTTTAAAGCAATCAGTGTGAATTTGCTGAAATTGCCGAGAACGGTGCTGAAACGATACTTAGTTTAGTTTGAGAGCCACATTTGTGATGAAAGTTGCCATCAGGATCGTTACGAAAACAGTCCTCTGGGAAGTGATTTTATTAATTTCAATTAGTTTAATTATGAAACATATTAGTTATTATGTCCACGATTTGTGCGTAAATTTATAGGTAGTCTCGTAACTAATTATGCTCCAATAGTTTTGCAGATATTACGCAACAAAGAGCAAAAACACAGTCACCTGGCACAGTCCCCTGCCTAGTTATACCAGGCGGGGGACTTACCCCCTATCACAATTTGTTAGAAAAACACAAGCGGGTCAATCCACGTCAAATCACCCAGGAAAACGGGATTTTGTAACCCATGTCCTCGGATTTTGATAAAATTTGGTGTATTTAATATTTTTATGGTGGTAAGTAACCATATGAATTCTTTTGCCCATATGTGATCTGGTTTTTGTTTTACAGGCCGTCAAACTTTTCAAAAAATTGCATTTTCTGTCAACCGCTAAGCCTAATCTGCATGTATACGTATCTCTTCAGTAAATTGTGACGGGTGCAGAAATCTTTCAATATTTCCAAAAATTCTCAGATATGTTGCTGAAAGTATGAGGATTTAATAAAAAAATACTTGAAATTTATATAATATAATTTTGTTTGAATAAAATTTGAATAAACTACGACAAGCATTTTTTTTCTTGTGCAAAACATGAGTTTACTTAAGTGGCATTTCACGAAAAGGCGGAGGTCCTATTCAATAATGGAAGCATTCGAAATGAGCCTGAAGGTGTGTTCTATCATTGCAAAGAATAAAATTAGTGGTTTTTTTCGTTTTCTTGTTGCTGTTGCACAATATACACATTTCAGTATCAAAATTTTTGAAAAAAAGTTCTAGTCATTTTCCTAACCTAAATTTCACTGAAAAGCAAACATACCTTTATTTTTAAGTGTATTTACAGCCCTATTATGCTACTTAAAAATCATCTTAATCCCTTATTAAGCAGAAAGAAAAGTGAGAAATAATTTATGACTCCCAAATTCAGTTGTTAAGTTCAGCAAAATATCAGATGTAGAAAAAAGATGTGCAAAACATGAATTCACTTTAGTAGCTTTTTATGAAGAGGCGGAGGTCATATTCAATATTAGAAGCATTCGAAATAAACCTAAAGGTGTGTTCTATCATTGCAAAGAACAGAATTAGTGGCTTTTTTCGTTTTTTTTTTTTTTGCTATTGCACAATATATACATTTCAGTACCAACATTTTTGAAAAAAGTTCTAGTCATTTCCTAACTTAATTTTCAATATTTTTTGTGTAAAAGAAGCATAGCTCATGCTTTTGTAGCATAAAAACGTATTATATTTATTTTTAATGATTTATAATTGTATTGAATGTGCGAAGAAGAGATAGGATAGCACAATCTTTGAAGAAAAAATAACAATGAAAAATATGAGTTTCCGAATATTATCGGATTGTTTGTCTTTGAAGTGTTTGTGTGATCCTGTTTTCAGCAAATTTAAGGAATATACTGTTTGATATTTTAACGCTCGACCTTCCTTGCATTTCCGACGTCGGACAGTACTTGTTGAAGTCACGTTATCATGAAATATTCGGAATACTTATTTTGTACATATTCAATCTCCTTTTGAAGAGAATAGTAACATCTTCCAGAATCTTATGTTACGGACCGTTTGACGTAGTTATTTCATCTAACATCTTACCATTTCTTGGTTATAGTAAAGATAATAGTCCTTTCTTAGGTAAAAGATAGTCTTGCTTCAAGTCCAGCATAGTCACTTACTTGAAAATTTTCAATTTTTTTCTTTTAAACTCCAATAGCAAGTGTCGAAAGCTGTATTTGCTCTTAACTGGATGCTGAAATTTCTAGTTTATTTTTATTGAATTATGTCTGTCCGGGGCTCTAGCTTTTTAATTATCTCCTATTATTATTTATCAGCGCAAACCAACCTTCCTGATAAGCGAATCCAATGAAAAACAAACAAACCAAAATAGAAAACCCACTCACATTCTTTATCCCTCTTATCACTATGACCCATATTTTGATAAAATAAGAAGAGACCTGATACATGCGCAAATGCAAGGAAGGTTGAGCGTTAAAATATCAAACAGTATATTCCTTAAATTTGCTGAAAACAGGATCACACAAACACTTCAAAGACAAACAATCCGATAATATTCAGAAACTCACATTTTTAATTATTATTTTTACTTTAAAGATTGTGCTATCCTATCTCTTCTTCGCACATTCAATACAATTATAATTCATTAAAACTAAATATAATACGTTTTTATGCTACAAAAGCATGAACAATGCTTCTTTTACGCAAAAAATATTGAAAATTAAGTTAGGAAAATGACTAGAACTTTTTTCAAAAATGTTGGTACTGAAATGTGTATATTGTGCAATAGCAACAAGAAAACGAAAAAAAGCCACTAATTTTATTCTTTGCAATGATAGAACACACCTTTAGGTTTATTTCGAATGCTTCTATTATTGAATATGACCTCCGCCTCTTCATAAAAAGCTACTAAAGTAAATTCATGTTTTGCACATCTTTTTTCTACATCTGATATTTTGCTGAACTTAACAACTGAATTTGGGAGTCATAAATTATTTCTCACTTTTCTTTCTGCTTAATAAGGGATTAAGATGATTTTTAAGTAGCATAATAGGGCTGTAAATACACTTAAAAATAAAGGTATGTTTGCTTTTCAGTGAAATTTAGGTTAGGAAAATGACTAGAACTTTTTTTCAAAAATTTTGATACTGAAATGTGTATATTGTGCAACAGCAACAAGAAAACGAAAAAAACCACTAATTTTATTCTTTGCAATGATAGAACACACCTTCAGGCTCATTTCGAATGCTTCCATTATTGAATAGGACCTCCGCCTTTTCGTGAAATGCCACTTAAGTAAACTCATGTTTTGCACAAGAAAAAAAATGCTTGTCGTAGTTTATTCAAATTTTATTCAAACAAAATTATATTATATAAATTTCAAGTATTTTTTTATTAAATCCTCATACTTTCAGCAACATATCTGAGAATTTTTGGAAATATTGAAAGATTTCTGCACCCGTCACAATTTACTGAAGAGATACGTATACATGCAGATTAGGCTTAGCGGTTGACAGAAAATGCAATTTTTTGAAAAGTTTGACGGCCTGTAAAACAAAAACCAGATCACATATGGGCAAAAGAATTCATATGGTTACTTACCACCATAAAAATATTAAATACACCAAATTTTATCAAAATCCGAGGACATGGGTTACATGACCGGGTGAACTGACGTGGAATAACCCACGCTTCAATTGGCCCTCGTTCAAACCAAAGTAATAGATTCATTTTCTGAGCAATAGTAAAATAATTATACGGACATTTCAAAAAACCATGCCCGGACAGATTTCGTGTGAAAAATGACGAGTTTACAGAGAAGCCCATAACTCTTTTATAAGTCGATTATAAATCCGACGTCATTTTCATCAAGTATTATTTTAATCAAGTTTATATTTACATTGAATGCCGCATAAGATTTCAATTTTATTAATTACCTCTGAAATATATTGGCTTTTAGATATCAGTTAGTAAATTTTTCGTTGAAAATAGCGATCATAAGCTATACTTAATTTAAACCAAAATGAAAAATGAAGCAATGAAGTTAAGTGAAACACTAAATAAGGAACCAGCTGATTCAAAAAACGAAGGTGGAGTAATGAATAAATTATATTTAAGAAAATTAAGAACACCTTGTGAGAAACTATTTCAATATACAAGAAAAAAAAAAAGTACAAGTATCACATCATGATCAATCATTTTCTTTTTGCTCTTTATTTTGTGTTTTTTCTTACTGCTGCTGATTCTAATAAGAAAAATATTTTAAAGCCGTATTTATTCAAAGAAAAAAAACGAATTGTTCACTCAGGTCACCTAACGATCTACTATACAAAAAGAATTAAAGAAAACCGCAGGGGTACGCACTTACAACAACGCTATTGGACGCACATGTCTCATCTTACATTTAAGAAGGGGTAAGTGCAAACCCTGGCTTAAACACAGACTGATTATTGTATTAAATCAAAATAAACTATTTACAGTATAAGTGATTATTACTAAATAAAATCAACTTACATTTGCTCAATTGATCTTATTAAAAGGATAGAGGAAGAATCACAGACACAACTCTCTCAATCTTCAAATCACAGTTGTTCGTAAGACACGTGGGATATCACTGATTGCGTTTCATCCATGCAAGCAAGTGCTGATCTCCAGAATTAGGAATTATCCCAAGGCAACAACCTAACATATTTAATGTGTGCCAGAAGTTTTTTCCTGCTCATATTCACATAATTTAAGGTGGACGCACTTACCCCGCTAGGTAGGGAAAGTGCGTACCTTAGAATATGTGTCATAAACCAGGTCACAAAACCTATTCTTATGGTTTATTTGACATACTATATGCTTGAAAATCTTAGTAAAGGATCTGGAAAGAAAACTAAAAAAAAATTTGTGAGTGTACAAGATTTTTCAACGGAGCAGCATCCTTGAGAACATGAACTTTGAAAAAAGGGGTACGCACTTACCAGAACTCACCCTACTGAAAATTTTACCTCTTATGGCGACCACTCGTTGTAAAGACCTTTTTCCGTGGGACGGAAATGGTCGTTATATCGAGAGTCGACTGTATTTTAAATTGATACTGAATTGAATTTGTAGATTGAAATAATTATTGCTTTTTTTTATCTTTTAAGTATTAAAAAAAAGTGAAATTCACTTTCAGGTTTATTTTTAATACCTAATGAACAAATAAACTGTCAGGAAGCCCGATTGTTAGTACAAAAAGTTTCACCTTTGTATGTTCATTAGGGTGGAACGAAAAAACTAAAGTTTTGATTTTCGATTTGATTTAGTGCGGAAAAGTTGCCTTTTCATGTAAATAAGATTTTAAAAAAATATGAAAAATATTGAAGCTCGTCTTGAGGTGCCGCAAGTAGGATAAAGTATTGCAGAAATGCAACTTTTGCTCTATTTTCAAGTTTTTTTCAAAAATTGTTATACTCATCTTTTTTCTTTAAATGCGGTCAAAAAAGTAACTATTACCGTAAAATGGGGTTAATCGGAACACTTTTCAGCTTTGATTGTAAACAAGAAGTTCTGTCAAGAACTAAACGAGCCTACTTTCCCGTACATCGACATCGGCATTCTAGCATCTGATCATTATTCTCCTGATCATCTGAGACTAAACATTATGTCAAACATACCTTTTTAGCACTTAAAGCTGATTTCTAAAAGCAAAATATACCCCTCTCATCAGATGAAATAGAGACATAAAAAGTAAATAAATGAATAAATGAAGTTTTGTCGCACCTTTTAAAGAATGTAACTGTTACAGTTCTTCCGCAGAAAAATTCCTCAATCGTTTTCAAAAAAAAAAAAAAAAATTAAAAGTACAAAGTACATCAAAACACATTTTATCAAAGAAAGGAAAAAAAACTCGTCCGTCGATAAAATGTCTCGATTTTCACTTTTAAACCGTTGCCAGTTGTTAAATATAAATAAAGAATAAAATGCCCTCGTGAATGAAACACTTTTGTTACAAAAAAAATCGTCTGCCAAAAAAAAAAAAAAATAGTAATAAATACAATAACACAAATGAATAAATAAACAAAAAATCGTCTGCACAGTCAGTCATTTTTTTCTGAGCCTGCAGTTCCGCCATGTTTGTGGAGTCGGAGTCGGAATCAGAGTCCTCACAGAAGATTATTCAGAAAAGTACTTTACAAACATTATTTATCAAAACCATTTTTTTTACAAAGTTAGTTTGAAGGAAATCCGACTTTAAGTTCCAGGATCAACATTCAACTTAAATTCCCCGTAGGCGCTAATGTTAAATTTTTTTCTGAACGGTTCAATATTGAACGAAAAATGGTTCAAACCAAAAAGCGAAATAAGGGAATGAACCTCTCCGAGATCTTTCAAACAAAAAAAAGTTTATTCCATTCGGATGGTTCACTCAGAAGTTATTAGGTGGGGAAAGGTTGCTTGAACGGTTCAATGTTGAACGAAAAAATGTTCAAATTGAAAATTTAAATACTGTAATGAAGTATCCTTGCTGAGATCCTTCGAACAAAAAAAAAAGTTTATTTAAATCGGACTGTTCACTCAAAAATTATTAGGGGTGACAGCTTGCTTGAGCGGTTCAATGTTGAACGAAAAATTGTTCAATTCGGAAATGTAAATACGGGAATGAAGTATCCTTGATAAGATCTTTCGAACAAAAAAAAGTTTGTTGAAATCGGACTGTTCACTCAAAAGTTAGCATCGCGGGACAGGTTGTTTGAACGGTTCAAAGTTGAACCAAAAATTGTTCAAATCGAAAAATCAAATATGGGAATGAGTTGTACTCACCGAAATCTTTCCAACAAAAAAAAGTTTGTTCAAATCGGAATGTTCATTCAAAAGTTATTAGGGGGGAAAGGTTGCTTGAACGGTTCAATGTTGAACCAAAATTGTTCAACTCGAAAAATCAAATATGGGAATGAGTTGTAATCGCTGAGATCTATCCAACAAAAAAAAGTTTGTTCAAATCGGAATGTTCATTCAAAAGTTATTAGGGGGGAAAGGTTGCTTGAACGGTTCAATGTTGAACAAAAAATTGTTCAAATCGAAAATGTAGATACAGGAATGAAGTATCCTTGAAAAGATCTTTCGAACAAAAAAAAGTTTGTTCCAATCGGACTGTTCACTCAAAAGTTAGCATCGCGGGACAGGTTGTTTGAACGGCTCAAAGTTGAACTAAAAATTGTTCAAATCGAAAAATCAAATATGGGAATGAGCTGTACTCGCCGAGATCTTTCCAACAAAAAAAAGTTTGTCCAAATCGGAATATTCATTCAAAAGTTATTAGGGGGGGACAGACAGACCGACCGACAGACCGACACACAAATTCCCCATCTCAATACCCTACTTTCAAATTTTTAATTTTTCGATATTCATTTTACCTTTTTATTTTTTTAACTTGGCGATATTTTTTGGACTTGGCGATATTTTTTTTTAACTTGGCGATATTTTTTGGACTTGGCGATATTTTTTGGGCTTGGCGATATTTTTTGGGCTTGGCGATATTTTTTGGGCTTGGCGATATTTTTTGGACTTGGCGATATTTTTTGGGCTTGGCGATATTTTTTGGACTTGGCGATATTTTTTGGGCTTGGCGATATTTTTTGGAACTTGGCGATATTTTTTGGACTTGGCGATATTTTTTGGACTTGGCGATATTTTTTGGACTTGGCGATATTTTTGGACTTGGCGATATTTTTTGGACTTGGCGATATTTTTTGGCTTGGCGATATTTTTTGGACTTGGCGATATTTTTTGGACTTGGCGATATTTTTTAGGCTTGGCGATATTTTTTGGGCTCGTTTAAGTTGGACTGTTCACTCAAAAGTTATTAGAGGTGACAGCTTGTTTAAACGGTTCAATGTTGAACGAAAAATTGTTCAAATCGAAAATGTAGATACGGGAATGAAGTATCCTTGAAAAGACCTTTCGAACAAAAAAAAGTTTGTTAAAATCGGACTGTTCATTCAAAAGTTAGTATCGCGGGACCGGTTGTTTGAACGGCTCAAAGTTGAACCAAAAATTGTTCAAATCGAAAAATCAAATATGGGAATGAGCTGTACTCGCCGAGATCTTTCCAACAAAAAAAAGTTTGTCCAAATCGGAATGTTCATTCAAAAGTTATTAGGGGGGGACAGACAGACCGACAGACGACCGACAGACCGACCGACACACAAATTCCCCATCTCAATACCCTACTTTCAAATTTTTAATTTCTCGATATTTATTTCATTTTTTTGTTTCTTTTTGACTTTTTTTTACTTGGCGATATTTTTTGAACTTGGCGATATTTTTTGGACTTGGCGATATTTTTTGGACTTGGCGACATTTTTTAGATGCATTAAGCCAATTTTAATGCTTTTTTCGTCTCTTTTATTTTTAACGGGAAAGTAGGCTAAAAAAGCAGTTAAAAGATTTTTTTTTAATTTGATTTTTTGGGTAAAAACTTCGGTCTTGCTTTACTTTTGATATTCCAAGCAAAGACAAAAGATTTTGAGCAATTATTATTAAAATATATAGTAAATTATGGGTGTTCCGAATCACCCCGCTGATAGGGGTCAATCGGAACACTTGTTAAAATTTTTATTTTTTTCAATTTAATTTGTAATAGGTCTCACAAACATGAGTAATATTGATGGGGGAGAATAAGAACAGATAATTACTGTCAAATAAATGTATAATTTCAGTACCAGTAAACGTTTATAATTTGTGAAAATTCAAAATAATTTTGAACTTATGAAAAATGAAAAGTAATTTTAAGAAAAGCTTTTGAATTGAAATGCAAAGATTTAACATGAATGGAAGTCACTCATGTCGTCCACAAATATGTACTTGTCCTTAAAACTAGTAATTGTGACTTGGCTTAAGTTTTTTCATAACATCTCCTGGGATGAACTCTGCCTTTTCTTTAGTTTTTTGAAATTTCTGGGTTTCGGGGATTGTCCTGAAAGATTTTTTCACTTATTCATCACTGTCTGTGTGCTGGACGTTTACTACATAAAGTCTATGTGACTTTCTCCCTTTTATTTTAAGTAAAAAAAAGTCTCCTGGAGAAAAAATCTTTTGAAAATCTGTAACTTTTGTCATTCTAAGATCTAGTTGCTCACGAGAAGGGATAAACAGTAATAAATCCTTGTCCCTGTCTTGATTAGAAGAATTGGGGTTAGAATCTTGATTTTTCAAACAATTTCCTTCAAATAAGTTTGAATTGGAACAACAGAACTAAGTGTTCCGATTCACCCCGAAAATTTTTTCCCCATGGCATTTTTCAGAATTCTTCACTTTTATGACACAATTTATAAAAAATGTAAATTCTAATGTGGTATTCTGTTGTTCAGATACATGTATAATTGAAACATACCACTCATAGTTTTTGAATATAAGAAGGTTTGTTCTTGCATATGAAGTTTTGCAGTCTATGAAAATGTGATGTTTTCTAGCATTCAACGTGCAGCCCTCTTTAGAAGCCAGTAGCGTTGCCAGATTGACAAAAGTATTTTTTTCCTACTTCCTATGATCTTACCTTTCTAAAAAAAAAATTCATGGCGAAAAATACCCTATAGTATATTTATGAAGAATTTCTTTGTACGGTTGGGAAGTTTTGTTCCGATTGACCCCGCTGTTCCTATACACCCCCTTTTACGGTACGCCAAAAAAGCCACATAACATTAGTTTTTAATGTTTGGTTGATTTCTTGAGGTTCCACAAAAACGATGAAGTTTTGCACAAACGCACTTTTTGCCGATGGCACTAGAATCTGGGAGCATAAGACGTAGCAGTAGCGGACGTTTAGAGGGGGCGTTAATGGGTAGCAGTGTTTTGTGTGAATAGGGGCCAAGCTCAGATCAGGTGTCGATACCTTTGCCGAATTCACTTTTGTTCGCGTCTATCATGTAACAGAGTAACGTAAAATATCGGTAGTTGGTGGGCTATTTCAGCGTTGTGAGCCAGAATAGCTCAGTCTAAGCAAGTGCAGACGAGACATCTGTAAGAACGTCCTACGTTTGGACACTTAAGTGATTTGAGTGAAGTTTTACTACCTACTTACGAAGAATTAATGAAAGGTCACTGTTTCATTAAGCACAGCCTCAAAAATTGGTCAAGTCAACCTGGAAAGGATCCTTCTGTGAGTAAAATATTTGAGAATTTATATTCTAAAATGGAACAAATTTCCTCAAGAGATCTATTCTAGTTGCTTCTAACCAAAGAATTTGATCAACGATAAAAGTTTATCATGAAAAATACAGGAATTTACAGTCTTCAAGAAGAAAAAGAACTGACTCGATCCTCGTTAAATTTAGAGAAGAATGTAAACGTTTATTTCTTGTTGCTGCCTACATGAGACTACAAGAGAAAAAGCTTTGATGCTTGCAGTTTGTGTGAAAGAAAAGAAGGTGCCAGTTTTAGACCAAACTGAGTCTCTAAAGCAGTTGAAAACAACCTTCCTTTTTTAGAGAACATATAATACTTAAGTACAGATTAGAGATATTTAGTAGATAAGTGTAAAAGGATGAACCAGTATAAAATTTTAAATTTATGTTAATCCACATAGCAGCATACACTTTACCAAAGTACTGAGATAGATAATCTTGAGGTTTTCAGTTTAATTTGTATTTACCACGAACAATCGAAGTATGCTCTATCTTTGCATGTGTAAGTAAGTCACTTGAGTGATCAAGTTTTCCAGGTTTTTTGAAGATAAATCTAGTGAGGTCCCACTTGATATCTTGATATTACGATACATTTAATAACTATTTCTGATCAGTACTTAAGTCATGTATGTTCTCTAAAAGAGGAAGGTTGCTGTCAATTGCTTTTTGTTCTAAAACTCTGGCACCTTCTTTTCTTTCATACAGACTGCAAGTATCAAAGTTTTTTCTCTTGTAGTCTCATGTAGGCAGCATCAAGAAATAAACGTTTAGAATCTTGTATAAATTTAACGAGGATCGAGTCAGTTCTTTTTCTTCTTGAAGACTAAATTCCTGTTTTTGTCATGATAAACTTTTGTCTTTGCTCAAATTCTTTATTTAGAAGCAACTAGAATAGATCTCTTGAGGAAATTTGTCCCATTTTAGAATATAAAGTCTCAGATATTTTACTCACAGAAGGATCCTTCCCAGGTTGACTTGACCAATTTTCGAGGTTGTGCCTAATGAAACAGTGACCTTTCTTTAATTCTTCTTAAATAGGTAGTAAAACTTCACTCAAATCACTAAAGTGTCCAAAAATAGGACGTTCTTACTTATGTCTCGTCTGTACTTTCTTAGACTGAGCTGTTTTAGCTCACAATGCTGAAATAGCTCACCAACTACCAATATTTTACGTTACTCTGTTACATGATGGACGCGAACAAAAGTGAATTCGGCAAAGGTATTGACACCTGATCTGAGCTTGGCCCCTACTCACACAAATTACTGCTACCCATTAACTAATGCAACTCTAAACATCCGCTACTGCATCCGCTACTTTTTCATATTTTTTTTTATATCTTATTTACATGAAAAAGGAACTTTTCCGCACTAAGGCAAATTGAAAATCAAAACTTTAGTTTTTTCGTTCCACCCTAATGTTCATGCCTATAACATACACCTTTCTGCTCCAGACGATGTGTAAGATTTCCACGCTTCGTTTGGTCGAGGTTTTGTTCGCACTTTGTTTTTATCGGAAGATCTCGCATTGACATCGAAGGCACGTGCCGATGTCGTTGAGTTGGCAGCATGATTGGCGGACCGAGCTACGTTTGGACCGGTGCAGTTACACGAGTGACAGTTGTTGCCTGGTCGAAAACTGTGATTTTGAAGACCGTAATTCTGTTCGTAATTTTTCCATGTTGAATCACGTTGCATGTAGTTTTGCATTCCATTTAATTCTTGTGGAAATCGAGGGTTTTTTGTTGATGGATTTACGCACGTCGTTTGTTTTTTTAAGGGAGGTGTCCAAGGCTGCACGAACGCTAAATCAAAAGTACTAATTATTGAACTAATATTAATTCAATTGAAACTGATTATTAAAATAAGATAATTAACTTAAAAACGAATGAATTAATTATAACTAACACTGGTACAGGGATGTCTTTGCAAAAAGTGGTTCCATCATAGAGTTGTCACGTTTTAAAGTTTCAACAATTAATCAATTCTGTGCAGATTTTCTGCGGGTCTCTTCAAATTTTGCAAAACTCCGCAAATTATCTACGCATGCTTTTAACTAGAAGTAGATCTAAATTTTTCAAAAATGACGTTAATTCAGATCAAAACTCGTTATTTTTGCAAGAAATGGAATATGTAATGCCTTACAAAATTCGGCTAGAAATATTCGGAGATTTTGCGGATTTCTGCAGCATTTCTTCTTTACTTCAAAAAAACATGGAGAAAATATGCAGAGCGACTCTACTCCAATGGAGGTTCTCGTGTTCTAAATGGATTCCGAAGAATTGAAAACTACTAATTAATAGGAACATTAAAAGGTAAAATAATGTTTTTCTTGAATATATTTATTTTAGAAAAAGTGTCGTTGTTGCAAAGTGTTATGCAGTGAGATAAGAGACAGGAAGAAGAGAGCCAGGACCCACACACCTTGGCTACATCTTTGCGAGGAGAAAATCTAAACTGCACGAAATTTTATTCGTACTTTTGCGATTCTACTCGAAATGAAGTTTTGCTCAAGATGTTCGTCCAGAATAAAACGAACGAATATATATATTTTTTTGTAAATGTGAGTCGTGAATTGGCTACCAAGTTTATACTAGACAGCAACTTAAGTTGAGACTAAACGTCACTACGGGCGGAGCCAATAAGAGCTTACAAGCAGTTCGCGATCTCCTCTAATTCGCCAAATATAGGCTGTGACGTTTTATCTAGCTCGTTTTTCATAGGCTAACATCACGCTGACGTCACGATGTTTTTGTCAAGAAACATTGCAGTGTAGTATAAGTGGGTTGCTGTTTACGAATGGGAAAACACTTTGCCTTTCAACGCCACAGAATTGATGGTGATTTGTGCAAGGGCTCTTAGTTACCATGATCTGCGAACCTTTTGAGCTCGGTACGTCAAAAATCAACTTTGATGCCTGGTTACAAAAAAAGAAATAACTTTTCGGTATTTGCAGCTCTATTGTATTTTCTTTTGAAATTTTAATTTTCTTCACATTGGAAAAATCATTAAAGCAATGGAAACCAAATGATATAGAGTAAAAAACATCAGCATTGAGTTAAAATAAATAAATATATAAAAATCGGTAGATATATAATATTTAAAAAGAAAGTGACATGTTCTTCTTTTGAAGAAAATGAATTTTATTTTCATAATTAAATGCAATTTGAATCTTAAAGTTTGATCCGGGACGTCATTTCGAAATTTTCCGGGGGGGGGGGGCTAAGGGTGCATAAACAATGTAAAATTTTCCAAAAGGTGGCAAAAACCACGCCCACTTATATGCCAATACATTGATTTCCCAAAGTCGGGGGGGGGGGGGTAATTGCCTCCCCCTGCCCCCCCCCCCCAAATGACGGGCTTGAGTTTAATGTGTGAAAATTCCAACCTTTTTTTATCATTCAAAATTTTATATCAACCAGCGACTTCGGACTTCTATGACGCGTGTCATCCCAAATGGGATCGAGTGTCACATATGAAACGCATGTCAAAGGTTCGATATCACAGCGACCCAGTAGAACTAGCGTTAGTAGGCACGCGATACACACTCACCAACAAAACGACTATTGAATGGAAGAAATAGCTGTTTGGTGCAATTAAGTTGTGTCCATTCCTTCAAGATTTATACGAGTAAGGAGTGAGATCGAATAATTCAGCTCACTTCTTGGAATGCGTGGTATCGAGTAGCCAGCTCATTAACTAAATCAAAAATAGCTTTTGCCGCTAGATGGGTGCGGAAGGAGCTTGAGAACATTGCTCGATATCGGACATACAGCTGCGTTCGGATATATCAAAGCTCCAGACTCCGAGTAGTAAAGAAAAAAAAGGTACTCACTTCTATATATTTGGTCCCCATTTTGAGAAAATAAAAATAAAAATACGCAGCTGTAGAAGTAAATTTCTTGTTCGCTATTCTTAATGTTAAATGTAAAAAATATGATACAAAAGTAATAAGAAATGGAATTATTCGATCTGAAATAAACGACGATTTTTTTAAAAAAAATTGTACGAGATCAAGATAACTCTTTTTAGAAACTAAAAAAAAAAAAAAGTGCCAATATGTGAATTCACTTCGAAGTTAAAAAATGGTCGCCACTTTTGGTGACTGGAACTTCATTCGTAGGTAGCCAAGCTATTGTCAACGAAGTGGTCGCCTGCTAGCGACTGGCATAGAGCTTTGTGCTACGGTTTTCATCATGGCGTGGAGCTACTCCTTTTTATCTTTTTAACAGTGAAGACGTTAGCAGAAAAATAAAGCAGAAACGTAAAATGGATTAAATAGTGTTTCTGTAGAAAGTACCCGGATTTTCGGTTTCTGCCTTCGGTTTCGGTCGCGTTTTCCGCTGATGTGGAGCAGGGTCCTAAAAGAAGAGATGCGTCTTGTATTGATTTTTAACATTTATTATGCTTGTCATTTTGTGCATTACAAAATTTAAAAGTTTAAATGTTATGTTTAAAAAAAAAATAATTGCTCTTACCCCCCATTTTTCACGATGCTAAATTTGATTAAAAAATATAAAGCGTAAACATACGCTTGATAAAAATGTTGACTCATATTTCCGGTTTTGAATTCATGAACGTGTGTATTTTTCAATGTGTGTATGTTCAAATAACTCATGCACAAAAAATACATTTTTTTTCGAATGCTTTGTTGTTTTACTAAAATGTTATGGCAATGGTACCCCCCCCCCCACCAGACCGATGACACGCTTCCCCTTAAATGCTTCTCGAGTGACTCCCAAAATGTGAGCAAGCTCCCCCCCCCCAAAAAAAAGGCTCCTTAAAACGGCCCCCTAAAACTTTATGTGACGCAGTCTGCTCAATGTGACCCTCCCCCACCTTGCTGGTGCACCAAAAAAGAGGGGTCAAAGGAAATGTACGGGGGGGGAGGCAGTACCCCTGCAGTTTTTTTTTTAACAAAATTTGGTCACATATTTGGATTTTAACATTACTGATTAAATGCCCTGTAGAAAATACCTAACTATGGCTTCAAGAATCAAGGCGGATGGCCACCGTAGACTTCCTCTTTCCGATTCGAAGTTCCATTCTTATGAAACAACCTGAAAAAAGTGCATTTTTTAGAATTTTCAGTTTTTAGCTTACTTTTCCGTTAAAAGTAAAAGAAACGAAAAAAGCATTAAAAGTGGCTTAATGCATCTAAAAAATATCGCCAAGTCCAAAAAAAAGTCAAAAAGAAATAAAAAAGTAAAATAAATATTGAAAAATTAAAAATTGGAAAGTAGGGTATTGAGATGGGGAATTTGTGTGTCGATCGGTCTGTCTGTCTGTCTGTCCCCCCCCCCCTAATAACTTTTGAATGAGCATTCCGATTTGAACAAACTTTTTTTTTGTTGGAAAGACCTCGCCGAGTACAGCTCATTCCCATAGCTGATTTTTCGATTTGAACAATTTTTGGTTGAACTTTGAACCGTTCAAACAACCTGTCCCGCGATACTAACTTTTTAGTGAACAGTCCGATTTGAATAAATTTTTGTTCGAAAGATCTTATTAAGGGTACTTCATTCCCGTATTTACATTTCTGATTCGAACAATTTTTCTTTCAACTGTTACAAATCTTGTAAATAGTTGTTGTTTTTCCTGCCTTGCATCATTTTCATTAATTTTGTTTTTATCTGGCGTCATGATGCAAAAGTATCTGAAGATATCACCTTTATCACTTGTGTTGTATACCGGCCTTGTAACGTTTTGTAGTTTTTACACTTGCCCTACATTTGATAAGCATGAAGACATTTTCGCGCTGAGTGTGTTTTTTTTTCTTTTTATAGAAATTTCTTGAATGTATATGGAAGTTATGAATGAACGGGATTTTGCTAGAATATTGTCGAAACTTCGTTCTCGAGTATAAATAGCTAGCCTTGAACACAGTCAGTTATACTTCGCAGCAGTTTAACTTGGCAGTGACGTCACTACGGGCGGAGCCAATAAGAGCTCACAAGCAGTCAGCGGTCTCCTCTAATTCGCCAAGTAGGCTGTGACGTTTTATCTAGCTCGTTTTTCATGGCTAACGTCACGCTGTTGGCTACGCCCGTAGTGACGTCACAGCCAAGTTAAACTGCTGCGAAGTATAGTTGTTTTCAGATTTGATTTCTGGTGACTCGTTTTATTCGCTATTCGCTTGGGCGAATGTTTGTTTTGCTTTTGTAATTTCTTAATTACTGTTCACGTTAGACACGTGGTGCTGAGTTACTGTTGAGAGTACAGTGTACTGTTTGCTACCTAATTGCTGGATGTTTAGCAATTGTTTCCTGCTCCTTTTGTAAATAGTGTACATACTTGTAAATAAATTTATAGTTATTTCCTCAAGATTGGAATGCTCATTTAAGAAAGTTGAAGGTGCTACGGACTCGTTACACAACATTGAACCGTTCATGCAACCTTTCCCCACCTAATAACTTCTAAGTGAACCGTCCGAATTGAATAAGCCTTTTTTTGTGTTCGAAAGATCGCGGAGAGGCTCATTCTCATATTTCGCTATTTGATTTGAACTATTTGTTGTTCAATGTTGAACCGTTCAGAAAAAAACTTAACATTAGAGCCTACGGGGAAATTTAAGTTGAATGTTGATCCTGAACTTAAAGGCGATTTTTTTCAAACTAACTTTGTTAGAAAATGGCTTTGATAAATAATGTTTGTAAAGTACTTTTCTGAATAATCTTCTGTGAGGACTCTGATTCCGACTCCAACTCTGAAAACATGGCGGAAATGCAGGCTCAAAAAAAAAAAAAAAAAAAAAAGAAGACTGACTGTGCAGACGATTTTTTGTTTATTTATTCATTTGTTTTATTTTATTCATTATTATTTTTATTATTATTATTATTATTTTTATTCGGCAGACGATTTTTTTTTGTAACAAAAATTTTTCATTCACGAGGGCATTTATTTCTGTATTTATATTTAATAAATGGCAACGGAATAAAAATTGTTAATGAACGAACATTTTGTTAATGAACGAGTTTTTTTCTTTTTTTTTTTTTCTTTCTTTGATAAAATGTGTTTTGATGTTCTTTACACTTTTAATTTTTTTTTGATAACGATTGAGGAATTTTTCTACGGAAGAACTATAGCAGTTACTTTCTTTAAAAGGTGCGACAAAACTTTATTTATTAGTTTATTTACTTTTTATGTGTCTGATGAGAGGGGTATATTTTGCTTTTAGAAATCAGCTTTAAGTGCTAAAAAGGTACGTTTGCCATAATTTTCAGTCTCATATAATCAAGAGAATAATGATCAGATGCTAGAATTCCGATGTCGATGTACGAGAAAATAGGCTCGTTTAGCTCTTGACAGAACTTCTTGTTATTTTCGTGAAGTAAATCTGAGTAAAAAACTGAGTAAAAAATCATTTTTCAACCTATCATTAATTATTAACTCTAAAAAGCGAGGGGGCGGTCGCCCCCTTGTACGAGCTTGCTTACTGTCATCCGTGAAAGCCGCACCTAGCACTCTCGAACCATTAACCTTAAAAAAGGGGTGATGGGTTGTGGGTGGTAACTTTCCGAAGTTTTCAATTTAAAACTTTCATTTTAGCTATCCTTATGACGCATTTAACTAAACTAAGTATTTGATATTAGCATCGTTCTACGTTGTTTTATTCGGCTCAAAATGCTTCTTATTGTTCTTCCCCTAATTGTCTTACCATCTATCACCCCATTTTGGTAAGATCAGAGACCTGACGCATGCGTAAATACGCGGAAGGTTTTACCTAAGAAAATCACACAGTATGTCTGGTGGCACTCCTGTTTATGGAAACTCAGTCCTTCAACAGGTAACCTACAACTGTGGAGCACTGAGGACTCTATTAATTTTTTACATCATCAAACCGTAAAATAATTGCATTCGTACAGAACCTCCGGCATCGGAATTAATGAACCGCGACGGGTACAGTTAATGGAATGGGCGAGAATGAACCGCGGCATGGTTCAAGGTTGCGAAGAACAAGCTGAAAGTCTGTATCAATTGTTTGATCGGAGCGCCCTTTGTTGCGCCTTCGCGCTTCGCGTCTCGTCGAAGGCGGCTAATTGAAATCGCACTTGCGCGCCTCTGATGCAATAACGCGAAGGCGGCCGTAAATCACTGCTTGTAACGCCGGTTTTTATTACTTCTCAGTGGCGAATTTGCACACTTTTGGGGGTTGCCTTGCGCAGACAGAGTGGAAAAATTTTGCATGGACTCATTAGCGCAGCCATGATTTTCTTCTGGAGGTCGTTTTGCTGTGAACAAATTAGATTTTAAAAAATTAAAAAAGCGAGTATGAAAATGTCTTGCAACAAAGTAATCCGAAACGCGGTGTAAAACTGGCTGAAAAAGAAACTTCAATTATTAGGGGGACCGGAAAGTAATGTCGTTTCTGCGCATGCCAATACTTGATTGTCATTTGTCAGCTCATTGTTTGGTTCAGAGGCGTTCCAAAGACATTGTGAGGTTATAGTGATTTCTTTACTTATAGACAATTGAATTACAATTTTTTTTTGTAATTTTGGGTAAAATGGCCAGCCAAATACCAGAAGAGGTACACATCCGGCATTGCATGCTCTTTAAGTTTCGCAAGGGAAATAACGCAACAGTTGCTACCAAAAACATTTGCGATGTTTATCCAAATGCACTGGACATTCGTAAATGCCAAAGGTGGTTTTCCAAGTTCAAATCGGGTAATTTTGATCTTTCCGACTCGTATCGATCAGGAAGACCATCAACGTTAGACAACGACGTGTTAAGGGCGGAAGTGGAAGCAAATCCGTGTCAGACGATCGAGGAATTGTCAAACAGTCTCAACCGACCTTGGTCGACCATCCAAGAACATTTGAAGCAGATTGGGAAAGTAAGCAGAGCAGGTGTTTGGGTCCCGCATAATCTGTCCGAACAGAATAAGGCTAACCGATCAATCACATGCAACTTATTGCTTCAACGACACAACACAGAAGCGTTTTTTGATCGCTTGATCACAGGAGATGAGAAATGGGTCCTGTATGATAACCCAAAACGCAAAAGGCAGTGGCTCTCTCCAAATGAAATCCCTCGGAGTACTGCTAAGCCAGGTTTACACCCCAAAAAAGAGCTTTTGTGTGTTTGGTGGAGTATTCGCGGCATTGTTCATTTTGAATTACTGAAACCTGGACAAACTGTTACTGCAGACCTCTACAGCGAACAATTGCAGCGAGTCAATCAATCTTTAATTGAAAAGTGGCCAGCGATTGTCAACCGAAAAGGCGTCATTCTCCAACATGACAATGCAAGACCGCACTGCGCAAGGCGAACTCTAGAAAAAATTAATGAATTGGGGTGGGAGGTGCTGCCTCATCCACCATATTCGCCCGATGTTGCACCATCGGATTTCCACTTATTCCGAGCGCTGCAACACTTTTTAAGTGGCAAAACATGTGCAAATTTGGATGATATCCAAAATGCCATCTCTAGATATTTTGCCGAAAAACCAATTAATTTTTATCGATCAGGGATTGAAAATTTACTCACTAGATGGCAAAAGGTTATTGACAATGATGGGGAATACATCATTGATTAAAAATAAAGACTCGTTAAAAATGTATGTGTTTGTATTTAGCGTAAGAAAACGACATTACTTTCCGGTCCCCCTAATATATTCACCAAAAATTTTATTATAATTTAAAATCTTTTTATTTTTTAAAATACTATGGATTCGCTTTAAATTGTTTTTACAAAACTCGAAAAAAACTTGAAGCTGTATTGATATTTTAGTTTAATATTATAATATGCATGAAAGAGCATATTAGCCCTTCTAAGGCACAACCGCAACTTAGAAGGGGATGTGGGGCAAAGTGAAATCGTTAAGATAAACTTTTTCAAAACGAACGTGGAATTTTTTCTTTTTTGAAAATTTCAGTACGTAACTGAACAACAACGTATTTTATGATTAAAAACTTGAATTGAAATTATTCAATTCAATGAAATTTATTATTTTCTAATTTTACATTAGTAAAATTTTACAGTTTTTTATTTATTATTTTTATTTTACATCAGTAAAATTTTACAATTTATCAGTAAATTTTTACATTAAAAAAAAGCGGAAAATTTCCCCTTTTTTTGTTTCATGGAGCAATGTGAAAAATAAAATATTTTCCATTTGCTTGTTCAAATTATTTTTGATTTAATGAATGTATAAATAAAAGAATGAATGAATAAATGAATAGATAATTAAACAATACCAATAAATGAATAAGTAATTTAAAGTAGGAAAAAAATAAACGAGTGAAAAAAATAAACGAGTGAATGAATAAGAAAATAAGTGGGATGATTGAATAAATGAGTGAATTTTTAAATTGATAAATATAAATTTATCAATTAATGAATAATTCTAAGTGATATAATCTCGAAACGAATGCAGAGGAAATTAACATGAATGGCTCAGTACTCATCTCTCCAGTTTTCTGAAGATCAAATTTTGTTTCATCTAGATCAGTGGTTCCCAATCTGGGGGCAATTGCCCCCAAATGGGCGATTTGGCGAAGGGGGCGATGAGCTCAAGAAGGTTGGAAAACATTGATCTAGATCTCAATTGCTCGTTAAATCTTAGTTATTGATGTTAAAAAAATAAAAATAAGCACATTTTGGAATGAATTTTGATCTTTAAAAATTATCCAGAAGACATTTGCAAGGGCGGACCCAGAAAAAAAATTCAAGGGAGGTGCGATTTATTTTTCCTACGTACTTTTTACTATGCATATTGGCTTACCAATATTGCTCACAAAGGATTCGGACTTCCGATTCCGAAACATTTCCGTGGAGAGCCCCAAACCATCTTCCGCCAACTTCATTAAAACTCGATAAAATTGCTATTATCTACTTATATTAAAAACTGAGTATCTTTCTAACTATCTTTCTTTCTATCTTTCTAACTATCTTTCTATGTCACGCTTCTTTCTCCTGAACGCCAATGACCTGAAAGTCGAATTAGGTACCGATAGATAGGTAATTTTTCAGGCTTCATTAGTTTCAATTGATATAATTATACGATTTTAATTAGCGAAGATATCAATTAATAAGTAGTCAAGTTTAAAGCGATTAAGCCTAATAAATGATTAAATATGAAATCCATTCTTGCAAACCGTCGTTGCTATGAAACAGTATAATAACAATGATAATGAGAATTTTGAATGAAGGCTTAACTAAATCAAACACGAAACTCATAAGCGGGCCACTTACGTAGAATTTTTATCGCTAGCTACTGGTAATATTTTGAAACATTTATTTGTTGAAGAGCCATCTACTTATATTAAAAACTGAGTATCTATGTCTGCTTTTTTCCTTTGAGCGAGCTGAACTTACTGAAACTTTCCTCACCATCTTGAAGGCATGAAGCATCTCAATAATTCGAATAATTTTTTTTATATAGGAAAAAAGTAAAGGCGTGAAGCGCCTGTAAGCGAGCCGCCTTGGCGGGGAGTACTTTCTTTAAATTTTTTTCTCACTACTTTCAGGGCACGAAGTGCCCGTGCAACGCCGGGCCACGTGCGTGGTATGTCTTGAAATCGAATGAACATTAAATTATATCAAATAATATAACTTCAGAATGAGGTAAAAGTTAGAGAGGGGGGAACTTATGCATCAACATGCCGCAGGAAGCTAATCTAGCTGCCCTGGCAGCTAGTTTGACTTAAAAGCTTTGGTTGCAAACTGCTGCTACTTTAAAAGATAACGCATAACCCGAGCACATCCCCCCGCTCTCTGATGTTTTCGATTTATCTCTTAACTTCTAGCTTGCATAATTAATTTCACTTAAGACTTCTTACAATTCCCAGTTCGTCGACGATCTAAAATTGCATATTTTTCGCTCGAATACCGTGAGGTTGAGGATCCCATCCATTTTATCACGATAATCACGTGGAGTGACAACATCATAACTCGCACAGCTGTCGCCATTTCTTTTTTTCACTTTTCGTTTTATTCTACAAGACTGGTTTCTCTTTAACACAGAAGCGAGCTGAAAGGAAATAAATAAAAAAAAAAAAAAAGCGAAAGGTTCGTGCCTAACTGCTGGGCGTTATGATTTCGAACGGAAGTACACTGTTTTAGCTTTTGTATTGCTAAATTAAGGTGTGGGGACCTTCCTTACGAAATTATTTTTAGTTGCCGGTTTTTTCTTCTGAAAAGGTGACGCTACTTAGGGTAGTAAGAGAGAATCTAAGTGAAATAATGAGTGAGAGATTTCAACTGAATTCCGTTAAAAGATAAATTTAATGTTTTTGTGAATGGTATGAGAGAATATTGTCAATTTTTAAGCAAATGGGCACGTTGGTCCGCTTTTCCGTTTCGCATTTTTGATCTCATTTAAAAATTAAATGGGCAGTTTGATTTTCTTTCATGAGTTTCATGAAATATTTCTCATCATCCCAGACTTTTTTTTGAAAATGTTTTGTTCATTAAGTTTTTTTTATTATTAAAATTTTTTTTTTTTTGAGCAGACCGACGTGTTTCGGGCTTACAAGGAATTTCATCGTTTTTTTAGACACCCTCTCACATTCAAACATTTCATGAGCACTTTTTCCATTAGACCACGGGGCGAACGCTGAACGATGCCTAAAAATCAAGTTTTGTATACCATACGTAATAACTAAAAAAAAAAAAAAAAAATTGTTTTTCAGAAACCTAGAAGCATAATAGGTCAGAAAATACAATACACGAAAATTGTTGTACATTATCTTTTCAAAGGCAGTCACACTTTTGGTTGTTCTGGCAGCGTTCTGTGTAATTTCTTGGGGTTTCTCGTGAAAATTTTCTGAATTTTTTCGACTTTTAAGTAGTTTCAAACTTGTCAATGTATCTGGTTAAAGCTTAACTGGTTTTATCGAGTCAAAATTAAGAGTCCGTTTTTGGTGTGTTACTGGTAGTTTTCCAGAATTTTATTTTTTTAAACATTTGTTTGCATTAATTTTTTGCTTTAAATTATTCATATGTTTTTGATAAACTCAATATTTGTAATCTTAAAAATGTCCCCTTGGAGTTTTAAATCAGTTAATTTTAAGTTTCGACACAAACAGTGAGAGATTTATCGTAAATTTATGCTTGGAAACCTTCAAATATTCATGCCTATTTTGCAAACAACATATTATGAATCGTAAAAATTAAATGTGAAAAAAAAAAAAAAAGTATAATAATGAAAATCAAATACTGAAAATTGCCAAGCCACCACATTGGTATTTGAATGTGTAGCATTAGTAATAATCATGAACATTTTTAAATTCCTAACTAATTTTAAGTCACTTCAATACTGTTCCATCGTTTTTGATTATTTCATTCAATCCTGTTTTAAGGGCTTTCATAACATACACAAACATCAAACCAAAATAGGTTGTTCCTTTTACATGAACATTTTGTTTGAAATACATGAAGTCTTAATATAGTTTTATTACTAACCCAATCATGTCCGTCTGTTGAAGGAGCTTCTATATTACTTTTTAAATATCTGCGTGAGTGTTAACTTGATAATTTGCACACCTTATGCGACTAAGTACGACGGTTCACTTTGAACAGCAAAAAGAACTTCATAGAAATTTGGATGGTTTGTATTTGTAGATTTCTCTGAGCACTGACTCCGGCATTTTATTTTCCTCAAAGAGTGAAAATATTTCATTTTTGTCCTCCCCTTTTGTGATTTTAAACTGAAATAATTGCTTTTGCGCTTGCTAAATTATTTCACAAAGCTACCGCTGTTCATGGCAAATTTACAATAAAAATTTTGCGTATGTGGTTTCGCCGATAATTACACTACGGGGAATACTTAAGTGAAATTATGCAGAAAAATTTGCTAATCATTTAACTGAAATAAACTGAATTGATCTGTTAAGACCAACTTGCTTTACTAGAAGGTAAAAACGCCCGAAAAATCAATGAAAAACACTGATATATTGAAATATTCTAGATCCTACAAGAGTGTTGCATAAGCACTGATTCATTAAATCCGAAGTAATGTGAATAAAATGTTTAAACTGTCATTCTATTGTCAAACTTGCACGTAAAACCTTTCTGAACGATATGTGGTCTTATAAATCAGTGGTGGCCAACCTACGACCCGCGTGCCTCATCCGTCCCCCAGTGCTGATCTTTGTCCGTTGTTATGTTTAATGTTACAAATTGAAAAACACGATTATCGGCAATAATACAAATTTGGAGCCGAGTATTTTGATATTAGTGTATGAAAAACAGTAAGTAATGACAACAACCATATTGGTTTTCAATTTTCTTTTCTTTTCCGTATTTTCTCTTGTTATTAAGAAAAAATGGGAATATTTTGAAATTTTATATGTGTCCTTGCCAGCGAGAATTATTTTAATATGAGGCGCGGAATTCAATTAGAAAAGGGTTTGGCACCATTGATATAAATTGTTATAATGATTCCACGAAGTGTAGATAGGAAACCAAATGTGTGGATCTACTGAAATTTTAGTTTGCTTTTCAATTACTCTGAAACGGAAGAGAGGACTTATATAGATAATTAAACCTGTGAAATTTTAAGTACTTGCATTTTAAACAACGCAAATTACTATGGCTTAAACTACATTATTTGTATACTATTTTCATTTAAATGTTCATTTTCGTAGCTGTTCTAAAAAATATTAATTTTAATATCATGCATTTTTTATGTTCTGTTTTTTGGCCCTTTTGCTGCCCCATAGATCAGCCACCCTGGGTGGCCGCCTGCTCAGAACTAGAAACGGCCCTGACTGCGAGGAAAAATGTATTTTTCCAAGTTTCTCGAAACCAGTTGACCCGAATCCTTTCAACGAGAGCGAGAACAAAGAGAAATTAATGACAGCGACGTATTTATTCCCATTTTCTCTCAATTACACGACTTGGGAGATGATATTTACTCCGTGCCATGTTGATATTCTAACGGCAAACCGCCCTGCTGGGGGGAGAAAAATGCTGCCGAACAGGTATACTCAGCCGGCGTACAATGAACAGGAAATAAGGGAGTGATGAAAAAAAAAGAACGTGTTTCGCCTGAAACCACCCTGAATAATACGAACGTGGACATCTTCGAGTTGTCTACCTGCCTGTGAGGCAAAGTGCTTAGCGACCTGAGTTTTGTTTTCCGATTTGTCAAATTGGATTGCTTTTAGTGCTGCCATCTAGTGCGAATATTTTTTGATTAAGTAGAAAATGCAACAAATGTGCGTTTTTAAGAAAAGTTGCTGTTGAAAAGCTACTTAAGATTGAAAACAAATTACTTTTGTTCAAAAATGAAGAAATTAGTAAATATCTGAATAAATAACAAAAAACAATAAAATTTAAAAACTAAATAAATTCAATGAAAAAAGAAACAAAATTAAAAAATAAATAAAATAAAAAACAAATAAATTTAATTAAAAATAAATAATTTACACAGAAATAAGACCGTTCATGTATGCAATGGCTTCGTTACAAAATATTTACTTTAAACTGTTAACGTTTGTGCCACAAGCCAAAGATATAACATCAAAATTTCACAAATCGTAATTATTTCAGGTACGTGTATCTGAGGAGCATGTTTTTCAGTAAGAATTAAAATGAGCGTATGGATAAAAAGACACCTGTTTTTCTCTGTTGACGTATGTCTTTTCATCCCCAAGTTGAAATTATTTGCATTGAAAAAGGCGTTCCTCGTAACATCGAAATACGTCTATGCAGTTTTCCTGCTCATTTGTGCATAAGAATGCACAAATGAGCGGTGCTTGAAATTCTTTAATATTCAAACATCAAGGTTTTTACTTATTTCTTACTTTAGTTATTTATTTTTTAGTCAAAATTTAAATATTTTCTGTTTTTTGCGCAAAGTTTATTAATCGTGTAGTTGTATTCTTTAGTGGTTTCAGTTGATTTCACTTATAAAAATGCTTACTTTGGAGGGTTTTTTTTTTCTCAAAAATTTCGGGAGGAGAATGATAACACTTTTATTTACTTAGAAGTATTTTTAAGTGTATTTATTGTGATTTTTTTTTTCAGGCCTAGAAACTGATGGTCCGAACAGCACCAACAATTTGAAACTGGGTCTCCAGTTGGCACTGAAAGAAAGAGACTCTATGTTGAGGGAAAATGCAGCTGCTGTTCAGCAAAGAGAGTCTGCTTTGAGACAGTACAGCGAAATGAAAAACGAACGAGATCGGGCCATCGCCAATTTGGAGTCTTTGTCGCCAAAACTTACGGCCAGGTGCGTATTCCACGTCTCAAAGAGTGTGAATGGGCTTCAATTCTTGTTCATGAAAACAAATTTTACAGATTGTACAATATACATATTTATTTTAAGTTATCATTGTAATTACATTGGATTTCCTATATCCATGTGTGCACTATTCGGTTTACTGACACTGCACCAAATTGCTTGATTATCCAATTTTTGCACATTTTTTTCGTGTCTGGGGCGAAAAAAATCTTGAACCTTATTGAAGTACTATTAAAAGAGGTTTACCTGTTGTTTCGCCGACAAAAAGTTTTCTTCCCCCTCTCACTGAAAAATTTCTTCTGAATAAGAAAACCGTGATTTTTTACTCTAACGTTTAGTTGTTATTTTTTTCTGAAAAGGAAAAACGAAATGAATAATTAACTGTATTGATTTTATTAGAAAGAAATTTTTCATATGTTTGATTTTACACCCCAGCAACTTGACCACGTTTACAAAATGTCATTAAAAGGTACTCTGGAAACGTTACTTTTAAAGTCAAAATGTTCCACTTGGCAACTAACAATATTTCAGATGTTTGTGGGTGCATCTAGGAAAGCTCATTTGAGAGCGTTTCGTAGTCATTTCTGTACTAGATTTGTAATCAATGTACACTATTGTAAGAATGAAGGCTTTCACGGCCGGTGTAAATATTAGTTAAGGATTCCGAGCTGTTGTGCCGTGGTCTGAATGGCTTTAATCCATACGTTTCGATCGCAACTACTGCAAGATCTGCGAACCGTCTGCTTTTGAAAATGAACATGCCCACCTTACTGTCTTCCAAGCCAATGGATTTTCTAAACAAGAAATTAAGAGAGCTTTTCACCCCATGACTGAAAGAAAGACGCCTAAAGAAGAACCGGTCAAGTCCATAGCCTACCTTCCCTACGTTGAGGACGTCACAGACCGAATTGAAAGACTTTTACGTCGACATAATATTAAGACGGTTTTTAAGCCCTCCAATAAAGTCAGCAACCTGCTGCGTTCAGTGAAAGATGCTAGAGATCCGTTGTCCGCCGCAGGAGTTTATAAGATCCACTGTTCCTGTGGATTAGTTTATATCGGGACGACAAAACGGAGCGTTAACCCATTAATGCCTGACATTTTTTTTTTCAACGATATTTTGTATACTGGTTACAAATAGTGTTTAATGGATAGGAAAACTAGTTAAAAAATTATCATGTAAAAATTAAATTTTTTATTTAAGAAAGAAAAATCGTCCCTAAAAAGGGACGCTAGGCACCAGAGGGTACATACTTTTTTACCAAAATTGTTTTTCTGCCTACGATGTAATGTTGAAAATGACAATTTATAAGAAGAAATAAAAGCAACAATTAACGTAAACTGGGAAGTAGATTCAGAGAAAAAGGAAATTTTGGTGTTGCTGAGTATGAAAGTCAGCAAAGCATTTGTTCTGCATACCTACGTATTGCAGTTGCTGCATTCCGATAAGCTCTTTTACTCCAATGGGCGCATCTTACCTGAGTCTTATTTAAAGCAATATAGCAACTAGCCCCATAATAACTAACTCAATCCGGTACTCTTGAGTCAATGCGTGCAGCAGCTTCTAAAATAAAAATGAAGAGCGGCTACCACCATTTTAAGTGTGAATCAAAAACCGGTAGTTCCCGATATTTGATGCATGGGATCTTTTTCCTTATGCAACGATTGTACTGAGCAACCATATATATTTGGTTCATCAATTTCAATTACTTTCTTTTCGCTGTTGGACAATCGCTTAGCCTTTACAATAGGATGAACTCCATGAAGATTCGATGCAATAGTTATGACATTGCTATTATTCCACCGAACCAACGTAATATTATTTTACCTGTCATCGACATTTATTCAAAACTTTCTCTCTTTTCTTTTTTGAACAACGTAACTTTAGTTCATGAGCATGTTTTAATCCGATTCTTGCACAAAACCATTCTGAGACAAATAATCACGTAGGAACGCAAATAAATTGTCACAGTAGAGATCAAAATTGGCATTCTCAGGGAATTCTGAATTAAATCTGCAACCCCCCGCCCCCCACCTTTTCCAAACAACAGACACTTATGCAATTCTTGAATTCTTCATCAAGATGAAATGCTAAGCTTCTGAAACAGCTTAGGGCTTCTTCCCCAACAGTCAGACTAAACAATAATCGACACCTAAATACATTAATTCAAAAGTAATTAAATACAACGAATAATTAGTGTTTTAAAGAACTAAATTTTTGAAATAGCTTTCTTTCAAAATTTACTTTGAGTATTTTTTGTAATTAAAAAAAAGAGAGAAAATATTTAAGAACGTTGTATAATTAAGTTTATATATTAATTAATTTAATTTAATTAGATTTTTTAAATAAAATAAGTTTTAAAAATGACAATTATTATCTGTTTTTCAGTCAAAAACATTTACTAACTTCTTTTGATATAAATTATAGATTCTAAGCAAGAAACCAGCAACGGTTAAACAATGCAGCCTTTGGTGCCTAGCGTCCCTTTTTAGGGACGTTCTTAAACTGCTATAAAATCCTAAAAAAAATTAAAATTTACGAAATTGCAAAAAAGGTAAACTAAAACATCGATCAAAGTAGCACATATATCAAACACAGATAGATTTACTTGTTAATAACTATAAAAACTTAGCTTTTTGTTCTTGAGATTGTGAACGATGTAATTTTTGATAAAGATCATAATCAAATGGCTACAGATCACACTTTACAGCGGTTATGTGCTGAAATCTCTTAATACAGAATTGAAGCAATACCAAAGTAATAATTTAACACAATTATTTGTTGAAATGTTCATTTTTGGAAAATTCAGACTCACTTTTTAGACCGTCCCTAAAAAGGGACGCTAGGCATTAATGGGTTAATACAAGAATCAAAGAGCATCAGAGAAATTGCCGGCTGGGTCAGACTGAAAAGTCGGCGATCGCGGAGCACACTTTCAGTAATGGAACCCATGACATAAAATTCAAAGAGGCCAAAATAATTTCACGGACTTCAAATTTTTTCCCCAGATTGCATAGAGAGGCCATTGAAATTTTCAAACACCCAAGCAATTTTAACAAGAAGGAGGAAGAAGTAAAAGTTAATAAGCTTTGGCATCCAGTCATCTGTCAATCCCGAGCCGGAAGGTAGAGGGCGCTGCGTTTTCAATTTAAAATCTTGCAGCAGTTCGAAATTTCGCATCAGTCGCCAAATTAATCAACGACACCCACTGAAGATGACTGCCGCAGTTGCGATCGAAACGTATGGATTAAAGCCATTCATACCACGGCACAACAGCCCGGAATCCTTAACTAATAATGTACACTATTGTTATCGGGGTTACCTATTCATTATAAGGTTAGAGAAACTAACCCCATGTTTGGTTCGAAATGTTGTGAAGATTGACTACATTTAGCGACTTCTCGCCAAATTTGGTGTCAAAAATAAGTCGCCAAAATAATGCGAACTTGGCGTTATCTGTCAACATTCAGGTAAAATTGCAAGAACTACGATGTATTTGAGTGAGAATTAATGGAATGAATACTAAACTTAGCAAAATTATTACAAATTAAGTACAAAAGAACATAAAAATAATTACTATTGCTAAATTTGTAACAATATTTGTTAGTTCTGGGAAGAAATATGACTTTTATAAGTTATGTGTATTACTTTTCAAGTTATGTCCAACAAATGTATTAGAATTAATTTTTGACGCAGAAATCACTCGGCTGAGGGGGAGGGTACGGTTTTGTACCATGATTTGTGCCAGTAAAAGTAGCTTAATTAATACAACACTGTGAAAGATAAACCACTTCGACATATTTTTGCTTATGAGTGCTCAAGAAAGTCTTTAATGACCATCAATTTATGCAGACGATTGCAAAACCCCAATTATTTAAAATTTTAATCTGCTGAATAGGATGCTGTTGATAGTCAAGATCTTCACTATGTTTACCTCTTTTGAGGGTAATAGAGAAGGGTATTTGGCGCTGAATTAAGTTAGGTTACTTTCATACAAACAGATTCCTTTTTTACTGAACTCTTCAAAAAGTGGTAAGCCTTGTCAAAGTCATAGCTGCACTTGCCAGAGGAGCACTATATCTTCTATTGAAGACAAATAATATGTTTGATCTAAAACATTTTGAATCGGTGAAATCAATACTATGTGCTTTCCCCTTTCCTCTCCCACAATTAATTTCAACTGCGTAGATATTTTTTACAAATAATACATGTTTTTTTTAAATACTTTATAAAATCCATTTCAATAATTTTTTTTAAAACATCTTTACTTTCAATACTGCTTCAAACATTAACTAAAAATATTAAAGTATAGTACTTTTTTTCTTCAAAAATGCAACTGAAAACACAAAAAGAAATTTTTATGAAGATTCACTTCAGGTTTCTTCAAAACTTAGGATACCACTTCGCTACTATGTCAAAAATAAAAGTTCGGTAATTTTAAACATTGGTTTCCTAAACGATAATAGATGGCAGCACTAAAGTTGCAAAAAGGTCGAGATTCTAATAAACAATGTTTCTTAAAGTGGCCGTCACAGATCCCCTACAGATCAACTAATTTTTCAGAAGCCCCTGAGGTTGATAGCAGGGGCGGCATTTCAACATTTCATTTTAGGGGGCGAGATTGTTGAATATGAAGTACCTCAGTATGGAAAAAATAATACGTATTGGTCAAAAGAAAGATATCTGAAACTAGATTAAATATTAAGAAAAATTGGAGGTGTTAAAACAATTTAAATGCTTATGACTAAACTTTAAAATTATTTTGTAATTAGTTATCACTTAAAATGTCTTGATTAAAAATTAGTTTTTAGCTTTTAGTCAAGTTTTAATCTGCAATGTTTGGAGTCAAGAAGTAGTGTTTTTTTCTATCGACTTTCAGTCTCTTGTGCTATTTCCCAAACAGCTGAAGTTGAAAAACCTTTCTTGTCCCGTTGTACTTATTTCAGAGCATTTTTTTAAAATTCCTCTCAATTAGAAATTATCTTGAAAATATGTTTAAGGATTAGTTTTATCAATTTTTGTTGAAAATTGACAAGCTTTTTTAGTTCCTTTTGCATATGATCATTGATTTTTGTTATATACAAATTGAATTTAGCTGTTTTTTTTAACATTCTGCGAAAAATATTTGGAGGTGCAACCGCCCTTATTTATCGCCCCTGGTTGATAGGGGTGGGAATATTTAGTAGTCGGTGTAACAGTCGGTTTTTACAGTCAAAATTGGAAGCGAATTTAGGTTGAATGAAGAATGATGCATTATCTGAGAAATAAAAACTATAATGAATATAAAATTGCTCTTTGGGGGGGGGGGGGAGGGTCCGAGATCACTGTTGATCTATTTTAAAATTGCTGCATCAAAGTTCAAAAACAGTTCCAGTAGTCTGCTGTCCTAGAAATTATTAGGAATTAAAGAACATGTTTGAGATTTTACCATTTGCATTCCCATCAAGATCTTTTTTAGTGTTTAGGGATTTGAATAATTACTAATGGAAATTTGGAAATATGTTAAATATTTTGGAACGAGGTTATTTACAAATAGTTTCAAGTAATATCAAATATATAATGTATTTTTAAAAAATAACTCAACATCAGGTTGGCTCTTCTCATCATTTGTTGTTTCTAAATTATCATTCCTTCCATTACTGTAACGCTTTAAAATGTATCAACTAAGTTTTATTTGCCTATATTTTGTGGTGTATGGAAAGAAATTTTTCTCTTCTGCAGTTTAATTTTTTGATGGAATCTTTTCTTATCGCAATGTGAATCTTAAATGTCGATCAATATCATGAATAATTTGATAGACATTTCTTCTCCCATGAACTTTTTTATGGAATGAATGTTACTCTTCAATTCAATTTAGATGATCACAAATTATGCAAATTTTACTCTAAAATGCTAAACTGAATTGCTGGCTGTGAAATTTTACTTAGCTATCCATTAAAAAAAAAAAAAAAATCTGCAAGCATTTAGTGGAGTTTTAATTGAATGATTATGTTTAGTAAATGATTTGAGCAAATTCTTAACTGGGAAATCAAAAACAAAATAACATTAAAATCTAGACTTAAAAGTCAATATGGGGAAAAAAGAAAAGAAAAAAAATGTATTAATATCGAAAGCTATTTTCAAACAGACGCAGCCTTGACATATACGATATCACAACACAAATATAGGGTTTTCATATACAAAGTTTTGCAGAGGTGCTTATCACCTCAAAAGCAAAGGCTCACCAATTCCAAGTAATACGACCCCCCCCCTAATAGTTAGGTACCCTTGACTTTTCGATAATATAAAAGGATAAATAAAAAAAGAATGAAAATCGCCTTTTAAAACGTTGGAAAACTAGACATTTTCAAAGAAGTTCTACAATTTTGTGAGAAAAAGTAAGTTTGCAAGGCGTTTGCGCGTTTTTTTTCTTTAAAATTTTTTTCTGGTATTCGGAAAGGAGGGTGGGGACAAAAAAAACACCGCAAATTACCTTGCTGGGTGACACCCGTGCTTGATACACTATTGCGTTTGGGGAGGAAAGTTTGGATACTCTCTTCCAGAATTTTTTTGAAATTGAAAGCGCAATTGTTTGTCTTGTTTGGCTTGAAGGGAAGAGAAAAGATAGGATGCAGGCCCAAGTCACTTTTTTATGTTGGAACTCCAAAAACGCAATTTTAGAGGATCTTCAATTGAGGGCCTAAACATGCAATAGTAGGCCATCTCTGATGACGTTAGCAGAAGGTATCTGGTACTGAACCTTTCCCAGAAATGTTTCCGTATTGAAGTTTTAAAAACGCAGCTTTAGACGATCATCGATGATGTTAGAAGGAAGATGAAAGAGGAAGGAGTGCGAGGTTCTTCTCCAGCAATTTTTCGAAATTGAAGTTTAACAGCACATTTGTTGGCCGTTTTTCACAAGGATACGGAAGGAATAAAGTTCGAAACTCGCGCCCCTTAAAGTTTTCGAACTTGAAGCGCCAAAAACATTCAATTTAGCTGATCTTTAATAAGCGGAAGTTCGGATGCATTCCCCCGAAAATTGTTCGACATTGGAGTCTTAAAAACGGGATTATTGTCCTCTTTGTTAGCATTAAAAGGGAAGGTATTGGGTTTTAGGAACATTCTCTCAGCTTTTCGATATCGAAGTTCTAAAAACGCTGTTTTAAGTGATCTTCAATGATGATAAGGGAAAGAAAAGCTATGGTGTTCTCCTTCAGAAAATTTTCGGAATTTTAAGTCCTAAAAACGCAGTTGTAGTTACTTTTATCTGTCCATGACGTGTTTTTTTTAAATCTCTTATAGGGAGACGGAGTTGAACCATTCTACGGAGAACGGAGACTGCGATGCTGGACTCTCTCCTCCGAAGTGGGGGGAGAAGAGCTGCTTTTCGGAGGCCTTCACGGACCCCGTCGAGGAAGTGGTGAGTTTGGAATTTTGTCATTCGGAGATCGTCCGTTCATTGTAAACACATTCACTTCAGTTCAGCTCATTGTGGTCACTGGTTGCACATCCCGTTTTAACCCTTTATGTCCTGAATTAATTTAGCAAGTTTTGAAAATCAGTAGGGTCTAAGGCCCCCTACGCCTTAGAGCCCCTAAGAAAACTGTTTCCGATTGCAGGTACCATCTGTCGGCCTTACAAGGAGTGGAACTTAAAAGCTTCAGCATGATTCCAGCCATATAGGATTCATAATACTAAATTAATTGTAAACGGGACTTTTGAGTCCCGTCGGGGCATAAAAGGTTAAGACTAGGGATGTACCGATAAGCAAATTGGCCGATTACCGATTAATCGGTCAAGCCGATTAATGATCAGGATGATTTTTTTAATACTACCAATTTCACCATCACTGCTTTTTTCTTTCATTTACAATTGTGATTTTGGAAATAGTAATCTATGTATGACAGAAAATATATACTATTTATTAATTTTTCCATTTTCCTAATTTCTCAAAAATAATTTCAAAATTTTATCCTATTTCTTAAAACCAATTTTCATAGAATTGTCAATAATATTGATTTAACACATTGTTAACTATGTTACTAGACATAAAAATTAAAAAAAAAGGGGGGGGGGAGGTTTGTGGTGAGCACTCTAATTTAGGAGTGCATTTAATTGAAATAATTCAATATTAGTAGCTATTTAATTCAAGACTTTTATTCTTTGTGAAAATGAGAGGTTATCTAAAAGCACTGTGCTAAAAAGAAAAATATTGACACATGAAAAATGTTGCAACATTATCTATGTGTACATTTGTTTAAAATATGAAGATTAATTTATAAAAAACTTTATATCAACTGTGATTACTATTATTACTTTATAAAATTATTCATCATAGTTTCACAGTGAAAGTATACTTTTTAAAATAATATTAGAAAATATTTTTACCGCCGATTAATCGGCACGATTTTGACGATTATGAATAATAGGCTAAGTGGCCGATTATGGCCTATCGGTGCATCCCTAGTTAAGACATACTGCCAATCCTAGTTTGTTATCTATGCTCAGAAGCGCTGTGACCTCCTTCTTGAAGAATATTCTGGCTTATTATGCGCGCATATGAACCCTACTCAAGAAAAAATTGTGCCTTGATATGAACAGCTCCTAGAAAAAAAAATGGCTTTGAAGGAAAAAATGTGTGGAGGTTGTGGCCAACTTCCTTTGAAAACAATTCCCATTTGTTTTGAGTAAAACTTATCTGGGACAAAATTCTGGTTTTAAGTCTTATTGCCAGTTCTAGTTGGTACGCGTAAAGATGGGGATTGGCATGATTTTACGTGTATAGCAGTTTATCTGGCGACTTGTTTTTATTTTTATTTTTATTTATTTATCTTATACTAGCTGTGTGGCCCGGCGTTGCACGGGCTTTAAAGTAGTGATGAAAATTTAAATAAACTACTCGCCGTCAAGGCGGTATATAATGATATATAACCGCCAAGGCAGCTCGCCTTTAAAGTAGCGAGGAAAGTTTCAGTAATGATATATAACCGCCAAGGCAGCTCGCCTTTAAAGTAGCAAGGAAAGTTTCAGCAAACTACTCGCCGCCAAGGCGGCTCGCCTTTAAAGTAGTAAGGAAACTTAAAACAAATTACTCGCCGCCAAGGCGGCTCGCATTTATAGGAGGGAGGAAAGTTTTAGCGAAACCGGTTTCAAAAAACTACTTCCCGCTAAAGCGGCTCGCTAAAAAACTTTCCCGCATAAAAAAGGTCAATCGCATTATTTGCACATGCTTCCTCAGGAATAAAAACAATGTCAAGTAGCACATATTTAACACTGTCCCTAATAAACAAATACAATTCCCTACCAAAAACAATATTTCCAAACCGCTCTCTTCCCGTAACATTAATTGCAAAATTCCAAACAAAAAAGTTGTTTTAATATTTAGATCGCAGCCAAAAAAAAAATCCCTGCTAAAAACATGAATTACAATTTAATTTGAAACACATTTTCAAAATGGTACCAGAAAAAAAATATAAACCATTAAGGGCCGAATTCAAGTGAAACACCATTGCAATCGCTTCGACGCGATCGCAATTGCAATCACTGCTGGAAGTCGAATTACGATAGAATAGCATTTCGTAGCGATTGTAACGTTTCACTTGAATCCAAAATTGGGAATTTGCGATTGCATTGGTGAGTTGCGATCGTCTGTGTTTCATTTGAATTCCTGCCTAAGTATGCAGGAATTCAAGTGAAACACGGACGATCGCATTATTTGCCTTGTTGAAACGCCGTAAAATGAAATGCTTTTAAGAAACGAAATGAAGAAAAGGACACCAACAATGAATTTAAAAGATGTCGCCATAGCAACGCAATAAAACTTTAATAGTTTGATCAGGAAAGAGGTTTTCGAACTCAAAGTTCAAACGCTTGTAACTTTTTTTCTAGTGGAGATAAAAGCTTGATTCTTCGACTGTAAGTCGAATCAATTCAGGGGTTAAAAATATCGCTCTATCCAATGGCGTAAAAATCAAAACTGTGGAATTATTAGTTTATTTTTTATTGATGGTTTTAATGAACCAAGTATTGCAAGAAATCGGGTGAAGCCTTGCAAAAGGCAAGTTTAAAAATTGAATAACTCGCGCTGTGTTTAAGTTAGAGAATCGAAACAAACTGCATAGGACGGACAAAATTTTTCTGCTTCCAACGATACATAACATTAATATGTGCAAGTAATTTTTAACCCCAGTATTCGGCGATTTATGAGAAAATTGCCTTGAATTCGAATAAAAAACGAATCGCTTATCGAATCTTTTCAAACTATAGCCTAAAGTCTTTCTGGATAAATGGACTATTCAACACAAAAAGAATTTTTCAAATCGAACCAGTAGTTCCTGAGATTAGCGCGTTCAAACAAACAAACAAACAAACTCTACAGCTTTATATATTAGTAAAGATTAGATAGAAATGGTCTACAGGACTTAGGGATGCACCGATAAGCAAATTGGCCGATTACCGATTAATCGGCCAAGCCGATTAATGATCAGGATGATTTTTTTAATTCTAACAATTTCACCATCACCGCTTTTTTCTTTCGTTGACAATTATGATTTTAGAAATTGTAATCTATTTATGAGAGAAAATATGTAATAATTATTTATTTTTCCATTTTCCTAATTTCTCAAAAATAATTTCAAAATTTTATCCTATTTCTTAAAACCTATTTCCATATTATTGTCAATAATATTATATTAACACATTGTTAACTATGTTACTAGACATAAAAATTAAATAAAAGGGAGGGGGTGTTTGTGGTGAGCACTCTACTTTAGGAGTGCATTTAATTGAAATAATTCAATATTAGTAGCCATTTCAATCAAGACCTTTATTCTTTGTGAAAATGAGAGGTTATCTAAAAGCACTGTGCTAAAAAGAAAAATATTGACAGATGAAAAATGCTGCAACATTGTCTATGTGTACATTTTCTCAAAATAAGATAACTAATTTATTAAAAACTTTATATCAACTGTGATTATTATTATTACTATTCATAAAATTATTCATCATAGTTTCACAGTGAAAGTATACTTTTCAAAATAATGTTAGAAAATATTTTTTCCGCCGATTAATCGGCACGATTTTGCCGATTATTAACAATCGGCAAAGTGACCGATTATGGCCGATTAATCCGTACTGCCGATTAATCGGTGCATCCCTATACAGGACATATTTGCGTTAACGTTTATGCAATTTATATTGATGACGGTGTAAAAAGAGAGAGCGAAGGACAGGTAGAGGGAAAAAGAAATGTTTCAGTGTTTCGTTGATTCCGTTGAAACAATACATTCTTTTCTTGACGAATGGAATTCTTTTGTTTAATTTTTGATCTTAGCAGTCTTAAATAAATTTTGTGCTGTGTTTATTTCTTCCTATTAAATTTTTAAAGTACGATATTTTTTTTTTTTTTTTTGTCTTTTGCGAGTTCATTAAACTTCCCCCTCCCAACCCTTTGATGTAATTTTTTGAATTTACTATTCCTTTTCGTGAAAAAAATGATGAGTGAATTACTTTTCTTACAAAAATTTCGATTTAGTTATTCATTAAAGAGAAAGTGGAATTTAGACATTTAAATGCCCTGAAATTGTTTTTTTTTTTTCTAAATAATAATTTTTTGTGGAGTCCCGCTAGATGACCTCGATTTACACTGAAGTGACAAAAGTCATGGGATAGCAATATGCAAATTTTCAGATGGCAGTAGCATCGCATAGAACAGGTATAAATGCGCAGTGCTTTTACAGAGCTTTCATTTCTGTTCAAGTTATTCATGTGAAGAGGTTTTAACGTGATGATGACCGCACGACGTGAATTAACAGACTTTGAACGCGGAATGTTAGTTGGAGCTAGACGCATGGGTCATGCCATTTCGGAAATCGTTAGAGAATTCAACATTCCCAGATCCACTGTGTCAAGAGTGTGCCGAGAGTATGAAATTTCAGGCATAACATCCCACCATGGACAGTGCAGTGGTCGACCGCCTGCACTTAAAGATCGAGACCGGCGACGTCTGCAAAGAGTCGTAAATTCTAACAGACAAGCAACACTGCGTCAAATCACCGTAGAAATCAATGTGGGACGTACAATGGACGTGTCTGCTAGAACTGTGCGGAGAAATTTGGATTTCTTGGGCTATTCCAGCAGAAGACCGACTCGAGTGCCTTTACTGACAGAACGACATCGCTTGCAGCGACTCTCGTGGGCACGTGAGCATATCGGTTGGTCCCTAGATGAATGGAAAACCGTGGCCTGGTCCGATGAGTCACGATTTCAGCTGGTAAGAGCCGATGGTAGGGTTCGAGTGTGGCGCAGACCCCACGAAGCCATGGACCCAAACTGTCAGCAAGGCACTGTTCAAGCTGGTGGTGGCTCCGTAATGGTGTGGGCTGTTTTTTCATGGCATGGACTTGGTCCTCTAGTGCGACTGGACCGAACATTGACTGGAAATGCTTATGAGCAGCTACTTGGAGATCACTTGCAGCCATTCATGGACTTCATGTACCCAAACAACGATGGGATTTTTATGGATGACAATGCGCCATGTCACCGGGCCACAACTGTTCGCAATTGGTTTGAAGAAAATTCTGGACAATTCCAACGAATGATTTGGCCACCTAGATCGCCCGACATGAATCCCATTGAGCATTTACGGGACACCATCGAGAGGTCTGTTCGTGCCCAAAATCCTGCCCCATCAACGCTTTCACAATTATGGACGTCTATCGAGACAGCATGGCTCAATATTCCTGCAGAAGACTTCCAACGACATGTTGAGTCCATGCCACGTCGAGTTGTTGCACTTCGCCGGGCAAAAGGAGGGCCGACACGATATTAAGAGGTATCCCATGACTTTTGTCACTTCAGTGTATTTTAATATTTCTAAAAGTATTTTTAAACACTTCATAACCTCGATAGGGTTCGAAATAGAGATTTCTGACCGGAGTGACATATGCTAGACATGCTGATAAATGTTTCGTTGAAATGTTAACACGTGGATCGAAGCAGAAGTTTTTTTTTCTTTTTTTAAGAGACATTATCAACTAGTTGAAAATGTTCAGTGATATATTTGAGAAAATGGTGGTTTTTGTCTAGACGAGCATTTTGAGTGACTTGTGAAGGAATGGGAATTTTCGTCCGATTGTTTGAGAGACATGTTTTAAGAATTGTTGATTTTAAGCTGTGTTTACCTGAAAGAAGAAGAAGAAAAAAAGTAGACAGAAGACTTTCGTGGCATGACACGTTGTTCTTCTGTTTTCTTAAGTTATGTATACCGTTGTTTTCTTGCTAGAACCGTGTCGAAACGTGTTCGTCCTATCAGTAATTCCTGAGGTCACCTTTAAGCCTTGTTAAAAAAATTATTAAAATTTCGGTACTATAATTACTCGTTGTCCTTTTACCTGTCACAACTTCATATTTGCAAGCATGAAGCAATCACCAAACTGGAGCCATCATTGAAAATACGATTACTGGTACGCACATTTAAACGGTCTTTCATCATGTACCAGAATCCAAGATAGACTCTTGTCCCATCCAATAAACTACGGAGAAGCATCGTTTGCACCAATGAGCAGCAACCGAAGGGTTGACAATCCTCCGGGTCGACAGGGCGACGGGATTACGTGTCGCATCTTGAGCCTCGCCGATGAGATGTCATTACCGAGGGCCATGTCGAGTGGAGGTGAGTTGTTTGGTAATGACGCGCGCATCGGCCTCCGATTTCTCCCCAGCGAGGGATTTGCTGCGGGGTGTTGGGCCTCATTTGAGTATCTGGTGTATACTGTGAGATCTGATTTTAATGAATTCTGGACGACGGAGAGTCCAAGTTTCCTGAGTTTCTATATATGTTATTAATTTTCTTCGTTTTTTTTCCTCCGGGAAATAATTTTCTGTCAATGCAGTCGAGTCTCGATTACTGGAAGCCTTATAACTTGAATATTCCTTTATCTTGAAGTTTTTGTTGGCTCCCAAACTCTTAAGAAGGTTGTGAGAACCTCCTGTAACTCTAACTACTAATTACTCGAAACTTTTATCCGGTCCCTTGGGATTTCGAGTTGTTGAGACTCGACTGTAATTTGAATTTTATTTCTGAAGAACTAGCTTAGTGATATTTCTGAAATGACGAATTCCGTAAAAACATTTCTGTTGCAATATTTTCGTTGACCTAAAATATTAGTGGTTTGTTGGATTTGATGACTTCTATTGGCTGTGCTCTGTCAGAAGAAGTTTATTTAGTGATTTTTCTCGAGAAGAACGCTTTGATGACAGCTGTTCTCCTGGAGGACTTTACTCTTATTTCTGATTTCATATCGGTCGCGACAGTCACAAAGTACGTTGCTATCGTCTTTGTAGGGTTTTACATCAAACCAATAACTTTACTTCTCGCGATCAACAAATCAAAATCTCAATGTGAACATATCTTTCAATGATCGAACAAATAGCAGCCAATCAATACGCCAGATGGTGGTTTCATAAAATTGCGTAGATTCGTTGATGTGCAGAAAGACGGTGGCAAGTATTTCGTCTTAATAGCTACGAAACCAATATAATTTACTGACTGAAAAGCCGAAGAAATTATTTCTTTTTTTTTAAGAAAAAAGAACAAGGATTAAGTATACCTTATTTTAAAATTTTATGATAATCGTCACAATTGAATGAAATTTCGACGTTTCCTTGAATTTTGGAACATCATGTTATCATTTTATGTTTTCAGTAACTTGAGTTTTTGTCTCTATTCACAAGCTATGAAACAATATTTAGCCAAATCTATTTGCATGAATATATTTTATTTAAGGCGTTGATGTAATGTTATTATTATGCAGAAATGCGATTTTTTTTACTATTGCTAGTATAGCGAACATAAGTTGTTTTCCGTGCATCAAGACTACGCTGGCAGAGAAACAACGTTTACGGTATTCATTCGTTTTTCTCGAGGAGAAGAAAGGTCAAATTACACGAAACAGCGCACTGTAACAAATTTGAGTAAACTTAAGAGAAATAAATTGAGCTAATTTTTGAGTTGGACCAAAGTTTTAGTAGTTGAATCTGAGTTTTTCTCCTTAAATTGGTGCCGAAATTCGAAAGCCCTAGCAATGATGCAACTAATTGTTTCAACGTTTCGATACCAGCTTTATTGGGTACGGTGTATCTAACAACTTTAAAAGGACTGGGTACCCCTAAAACAGCAAACATAAGCAAACATAAAATGAAATGTTTTTTAGTTCTTTGCTGAAAGCGTAGTTTGCATATTCTAGTATAACCCAGAAAGGTTTTGAAACAATCTAAGGGATATTAATATGGCAAAAAGACATTTAAGTACTTCAACTGCCCTGTTTTTCTTACCGTTTTGTATTCTGTAAACGCTGTTTTCTCAGTTAAAATTTTCTCCGAATCTTGGTATTTCTTCAAGGAATTAGAATTTTTTTTGTGAGCTTAATACAATGTACGTAAGAGACTGGGGGAGTTTCCGAAATTTCAAAAGTATTTTTTTCTGAAAGAGCATGCTTCAAAACATAGGAATTGACCATTTTTTTATTTTTTGACACAGTTATATATTTTTTATGAATTATTTTAACCGGTGCGCAGATGCTATTCAGAAAAAAAAAAAAAAATCTGCGCTTGACGTCAGTGGTGCACGTAAGTGCGAAATCTAATTGGTTGTAGTGAGATGACGAAGGTCGTGACGTCACTGATTCCTGCGATTGGACAACTCAAGTCGAGCAAAATGGTGTTATTATTGGAAAGAGAGCTGTTAGGTGCACCACTGACGTCACAAAAACCACGCCCCGTTTTCAAGGTAGGGTATTTAAAAAAAATTAATTAAAAAAAAACTGTTGGGAAAATTAAAGTATTTTCCGGGCCCATGTTATTTTTTTATATCATTCTATCAACTTCAGTAACAAAAAGTAGTACTTTTGACTGAAGGAAACTCCCCCATTAGGGTGAAAGTGGGGCCTCTCAGTTAAGTTATCTGAGGGGTGTTTCTTTGTTGCCCCCTCCCAAATTTTAGAAACATTATGTAATAGTGTATGTGTTCATTTTTTTTGTTTCTCTTTTCTATAACATATTATGGAATATATATCTGTGCACCCCGCTCTATTTGAAATGACGGGTCTGACGAAAGAACTTGTCAAAATTCATTCAGAGGTGATTACTGTAAATATTTTTGGGTGAAATTAGATGAGAAAATTGTTGGTTAATGTTAGTTTCAGTTTTTACCTTCCTCCAAGGTAAATTTTTGCGGTTTTCTTCCTAAATACTAATGGTTTCCCCCCTTATTTGTTGCAAGGTAATAAGAATCACAAAATTAGGGTTTTTGAAAAGGATTACATTTAAAATGTTTGTTTTATCTCTAACCTGTAATGGCGTACACAGATAAGTCTTACTCTTTACGATTGGGAGAGGGGGGGGGGTGCACCGTTTAAAATGTATCTAATAAAAATAAGTATTTCGAGTTTCTATATTAATGCTAGTTCAAGCTGACAAAAGAATTCATTATTTTTTTTTCTTATTATAGTAATTTTTGCCAAGAAGGTAGGTGTTTTGATGAAAACAGGAAATGACAAAAGAATTCATTATTTTTTTTTTCTTATTATAGTAATTTTTGCCAAGAAGGTAGGTGTTTTGATGAAAACAGGAAATGATAAAATTAAAATTTGAAAATTTTGCTTCATTGAAGGAAGCGTTCCTGAAACACGTGAACACTCTATTTTAGCGCTATTATAACTGTTTAGCTCTTTTATAATAATTTTGCTATTCTTTCTGATTTTGTGTTTCAATCCCCTTTGCTGTAATTTATTTAACGGGATGAGATGAATAAACAGGCATTAATAGGTACTTATGAAACATACATTTGCAATGAATGTGAACGAAATTGAATTATAAGAAAATTATTTATGTGAGCTAAAAATAGGTATCTCAAAAAATAAAGATTTTTTTTTAAAATTTAATTTTGTCCTATACTTAAACATTTCTTCTGAATAAATTTCTTATGTCATGATTTCAGAAAGGTAAGAAATAATTATAATAATAAAAAAATGATTTCAGCTTTAATTTTTAAAATTCGTTTTGAAAATGTCAGATAGGGCTGCAGAAATACCAGTCCACCCCTTGAGTACGCCATTGGTAATGCGAAATGCCCCCTGAAACATATCACAGAAAAATGGATGCAACTAAATATAATTGTGTTTTCCTTCAACCTTTATACAAGTCTCATTACTAAAAAGAATTACCCCACTGACGCGCCTAGGGTACTTTCCCTTAATTTGGGCATAAGCCATAAAAAAGGCTCCCTGTTACTGATCCGCAGCATAAAAAAAACGTGTTGCTATAAAGACTTAGCATCGGGCGAAAGTGAAGGGAAAAAAGAAAAATCTTGTCTCATCTCTCCTTATTTAGAAACTAGAAATCGGCGTAAGGAAAAAAAAAACTGTGTTGTATAAACGGGAGAAAATGCCACAACCTCTGATTACAGGAAGACCCTAACGGATGAAATTACTTTTCGTGGCAAATGGTCTTCATGTCTCATCCAGAATTCATGGGACGCAATTAGCTTCGATTCGCCATTTTGTTGCGTGGGGAACTTCTTTTTTTTTTTTTTTTATGCCTGTCGGTGTGTAAATTTGTTACTCTGACGCTAGTTGGAGAAATGTTTGAATAAGGCCTCTAGTTGTTGTTTATTGGAAATAGTGTCGCTTTTTATTGAGTTAGGGAAATACCAGGCTTGGAGTTTTCCCACTTTTTCAGACCGAATGGGGACATAGCCTGCAGAGATCTATGTAGGATTTTTTTTTTTTTTAAGGCTTGATATTTTTTAGAGGAATGAAATTTATTTTGGAAGAGTGAGATGAACGAAACAGTGAACACAGCATAAATTCCTTAAAAAATAAATGTCTAAGTATGAAATAGAATATGGCTGGGAAAGAAGAGGTGCAAACTATTTTGTTAGTTAGCTCCACAATATTAGAAAGAAGGGGTCGTTAGTCATATTTTGTCGCCAAAAATTTTAATTTGTAACATAGATTTTAAATCATAGGTGCCAAATTTGAAGCCTAAAGTTTTGGCTCACATTGAAGCTATTCTCAATTGACTCACTCTGATTAAGACCCGTGGTTGGCCAGAAGGATAAATTTGTAAAAGTAATTTCCAACTGTGGACACTTTTGTTCTTAAAAAAAAAATTCTTCTATATACGAGGGTTGTTCAAAAAAGACTGATCACAACTTTTTGTCTTGATAAATAAAACGACCAAAGCACAGAAAACGAATAATATACGTGTAGTGGGATATGGAAGACTGGACCCCTAAAATTGGAGGGTTATGATGTAGTAATGTAACCCTGGCAGTCATCCAAGTATACATATAGATTTGTTTCCTCATGCGGAAGAGTGAAAGCGACACGTTGTCAATAAACAATACCTTGTTTTAAAAGTTTGTTTTTACCTCGAAAAACCTGCATCTGTGTCGCACATCGAGAATGAAAGAGCCACTTTTTGATTTGGATTAGTACTAAATTGCCGTATAGACTAAAAAAAGAAAAAAAAAATATGCGTGGTACCCCTTTTCTCGATGTGCGATATATCACAAGAAGTTGATTGGAGTACAAAGCACAAAGCGGTAAGGGGCAATGAATGTGAACGAAATTGAATCATAAGATAATTTGCAACCATACTAGTCCACCCCTTGAGTACGCCACTGGTGCCCCTAATCCAGGACTAAGGCAGAAACATACAATACACCGCCAACTCCGTCATTCCATCCATGGACTGCAGTTTCGTGCTTTTTATGCACTCATCAGCATGGAATAGGAAAGTAGCCGAGCTTGGAGGAAGAAATCCTCTTAAAGAAGCAAAGAGAGCCAAAAAAACTTTTAGCTAATGTGAAATTGGAATACTAACGAGAGACCGCACATTGATACGGTACAACTCGTAAATTTTACGGCGTTTATTCTTCTCTATTGGGCAATTGGAAGTTGGCTGAAAGTGTTTATAGATGGGAGAAAACCAGTTTCAAAGGAAGGGCGATCTAGCGCTCCAGTAACTTTTGCAATGAAGAAAATGTCAAAATTGCTGATGTGATAGTCGAATAAAACCATCAAATCACGTTGAAAGAATAAGTTCAAGGAATGACCACTTTATTTGGTTCCGATTAAACTTCGTTTAAAGAAAAGTTGCTGGTGACACGCGTTTGTGCGCGAAGGATTCCGAAATTGCACTAGTTCATATAAATATGTTTTTTTTTTTAAATTTGTGATCATTCTTTTACGGAACAGCTCTTATTGTTGTTGTCTTGTGCCAGGTAGGCTGGCCATTTGGGGTGCGCTGCTTCACTTTTCCAACTGTATCGTAATTTGGTGTAAAATTTGCATTCCACAGTGCACACACGCCATATGTGCCCTTTTATAGGGTAGGCAAACATTCACGGCACAACAACACATTCACACAAAGAAAGGACAAGGACAGGAGAGCGAAAGTACATCCATGCCCGAGCTGGGATTCGAACCAGGAACCTCCCCTTCCGGTCATACTCTGATGACTAGACAAGATGGTCGGTGAATAGATCTAGATCTTGTTTTTTACAAATATGCTATCAGCAGTATGTAGTATATAGCAGTGCATATCGACAATATGCTTGATAGTTTTTTAAAAATATTTGTACATAAGTTTGATTTATTAAAAATAGGAGTTACAGTATAACCTCGATTTAACGATTGCCTAGGGACTGTAAAAAATTATCGTTAAGTCGAGGATATCGTTAAATCGGGAAAGTAAAAATATAAGTTAAACGGTTTAAAATATTGATAATTAAGTGAATGCTTACACAAGTTCTTTTGCTTCTTTAAGAAAACCATGCATTTATATTATTTTAAAAAGTATTTCATTGATGTTTGTGTTGTTTTCTCGGATTGAGAAAAACGGTTTAACTTTTTTCGACTTCATTTTTTTCGATTGATCACTCTTCTCTCAAGGCGCAAAAAATTTTGTTTGGAATGCTAGAAGTTTGGAAGTTACTGAGGGATGAATCTTCTTACTATCGGGACATACTAGTAAAATAGTTTTTAGTGCTTTTGCTAGTAAAATAGTTATAGAATTTTTTTTTAAATAGATACTACTGCATTTTTGGTGAGAGATAATTTGGGCATGCCCAATATCATCGTTAAATCGAGGAAAGCTATCGTTAAATTGATGAAGTTTTAACATTAAATTCAAGGCATACGAATCGGGACCAGTGAAATGCATCGTTAAATTGAGGAAATCGTTAAATCGGGTATCGTTAAATCGAAGTTATACTGTAGGTTGTTCGTTTGGACGCCTGGAAATTTAGTACTAGGCCCTATCATGACGCTTACATTTAAATTCTTATTTCTAAGGTAACACTTTGCTGTCCTTATAACAATGAAACTGGCATGACTCTCGCAATATCTTGAACTGCTTTAGTGTGCTTTTCCGACTACAAAACAGTACACCTTTTGAGAAAACTTTACGTTTCAAAGTTTCATCATCAGTTCAATTCATTAAGGATCCTTTTTTAACCGACTTCAACAAAGGAGGAGGTTATACAATTTCGTCGGAGAAATTTTTTTTTATCTATAAGTTTCTGTAAAATTATTTTTTTTGGATTGAGATTTGCTGAAGGAAGGCCTTTAAGGAAAACTTTTATTTTAACATATTTGTGAATACCTAATTTGCTTATGAAATGAAAATACTTGATTTTACTTATAACTCTACCATTTTTTGAGGGTATTGGGGAGTATTAATTCTTTTCATATTCAAACATTAACATGTACTTCCCTCGCCTTCTAAAGATAGTAATTAATCAGAAATGTGGTCGAATAGTTTGTTTTAACAACCCTAACCTTTGTTGAACTGAAGGGGAAATTACTTTCGACTGCATCATAAAAGGTTAAGGCCCTCCGTATTGTATTTCTCTTTCTCATGTTAAATATTTAAGTCTACGGGAGCGTTCTCCGAGGATGGTTCTTATGAGTTATGCCGAGAAGAAAAAAATAGAAATGGAACTTTGATGGAGAAAGATGAACCGATCTTTTATTCATGCTTCGATCTTTCTTCCCTGGTGTGATTTCATACCGAATTATCGTCTGCTGTTTTGACGTCTCTGCTTTCTGGCGAAAAAGAACCTTTTTGCTTGGAATTTTTGAGTTGACTTTGTTCTGGCTCTTTTCCGTTTTAGCTTGTGGGCGGAAAACAATGCGTGCATTTACTTGTCATTACTTCACTGTATGCACTAAAGGGATGTCGTTTTTTCAGTACTATACAGCTAATTTTATGGTAACAAACTGTAAAAATTGCTAATTTTACAGTAATAAACTACAATTGCAAATTTTACACTACTGAACTGAAATTGATGTTTTACAGTAATAAACTGTAAAATTGTTAATTTTACACTATTAAACTAAAATTACTGCTTCACAGTACTAAACTGTAATATTGCTGATTTTACACTTCTAAACTAAAATTACTGTTTTACAGTAATAAACTATAAAATTGCTAATTTTACACTACTAAACTGTAAAATTGCTGCTTTACAGTAATAAACTGTAAAATTGCTAATTTTGCAATTTATTACTGTACATTTCACAGTTTTAAACTGGAACCTCTGCTGCCAGTATTATACTGTTGTTTTTACAGTATATTACAGCTAATTTTGAGGTAATAAACTAAAATTATGGTAATAATCTTTGAAACTCCTGCCTTGCAGTAATAAACTAAAATTGCTAGTTTTACGGTTTATTACTGTAGATTTTACAGTTTTAAACTGGAACCTTTGCTGCCAGTATTATACTGCAAAAACAACGGTTTATTTTTTGCCATGTTGTTTTCTTCTTTATGCATTGATCATTTTAATTTTGGAGCTGTTTTGATGACAAAATGTATGGATCAAAATTAGCGGACGCCTTTCGCCACGTAGTGACTGAATTAAGAAAATAAACAAATAATAACTAGCTGTCGTGGCCGTCACGAAACTTTCTTCTATATCTATCTTATGAATTCCAGTTACAAAATAAAATACGTACTCGCCCGAATAATTGGAAACAGCACCAATTTCCCAATTATCGTAATAACCCTGCAAATGCAGAATCAATGAGCGAAATTGGAAATCATTACAAAAGCCTTGTTTAGATTAATTGCAAACATTTTATTTGTTAGTCAAAAGAAATTGGCAACAGTTAAAAATTTCAAATCATTGAAAGTTTTCAGCTGTTTTGATAATTAAATAGCGTGAAAGCGATTTTTTAATGAATTAATTTTTCGCATTGTTGACTAAGCGCAAAAATCACCCCACCCTCCCCCTGGGGCGATTGGCGCCAAAATTTATTCGATGCTTGTTTCCATATAGGGTTAGTGTTATTCCAAATTTCATTCAAATCGCAGCAATATTTCCCGAGATACAGTAGGTGCAATGACAAAATAAGCACTTTTGATTGCTCCACCCCCTTTGAGATATTGACACACAAATTGAATCAGCACCTGTACCCAATAGGGTCTACCTATGGACCAATTTTCGTTTGATTCCGCCGGTTACTTCCTTAGATATAGCAGTCACCCCCGCGCAGAACACGTGCGATTGCTCCACCCCCCTTCGAGATATTGACAAACAAATTGAATCAGCACCTGTACTCAGTAGGGTCTACCTATGGACCAATTTTCGTTTGATTCCGCCGGTTACTTCCTGAGATATAGCAATCAACCCCGCGCAGAACACGTGCGATTGCTCCACCCCCCTTCAAGATATTGACAAACAAATTGAATCAGCACCTGTACTCAGTAGGGTCTACCTATGGACTAATTTTCGTTTAATTCCGCCGGTTACTTTCTGAGATATAGCAATCACCCCCGCGCAGATCACGTGCGATTGCTCCTCCCCCTTGGAGGAATTCGCTAAAAAAAGTCAGGTGCACCAGTTCACATGGTGGTACATATGTGCAAAAATTTTTGTTCGATTTCATGCAGTAGTTTTTGCTCTAGCGCGGCCACAAAAACTGGTCACACACATACAGACTCACACACAGACAGACATTTTCCAAAAATGGTCGAAATGGACTCAGCGCACCTCAAAACGTGCAAATCCGTCAAAATTCGACATTCGAAAATTTTCACGAAACCAATACTTTCTTCTATATATTAGATATAGAAGAAAGTAATAAAAAACGACTACAATTATTAGTAGCATCATTCGCAACCAGGTCGCTACGTTCCTAAACTAGACTGAGTTTACAATTAATATTAATGCCATGTATTAATTATGCAAACTTTTATTTTAACAGATAATTTTTGTATTTTACCTGCAATTTATGAGCTAATACACTCAGGCACATTGAAAATAGCGACCCAAGAAGAAAGCATCGGATTGAAATGAAATTTAATACACATAAGGATACAGATGAGAGATTCACTTGATCTTAAAATCAAGACAATTGAACGAATACAGGGTATGCAAGGACACAAATACAGAGCAACTTCAATAGCGCGTTGGACCACCTCTAGCTGCAATACATGCCGCCACACGGTCCGGCGTTGAGTTGATTAGACGCCTGATGTTGTCCTGAGGCAGATGGGTCCACAAATTTGTTACAGCCAACTCCAAATCACGCACAGAGTGACACAATGGCATCTGACGTTTTAGCTGATCCCACACATGCTCTATAGGGGATAAATCGGGGAGCGGGCTGGCCATGGAAGAGTCTGAAAATGACGTAGGAAGTCTTAGGCATCTCTTGCTGTATGCGGACGAGCATTATCTTGCCGGAAAATTGCCCCTGGGAGACCATTTAGGAAAGGTCCTACATGGGGTCGAAGACTATCATCAACGTAATGTTGGCCGGTTAAGTTTCCACGCATCACAATTACATTACACCGGTTATCATAGGATATGGCCCCCCGACCATTACACCAGCTGTGCGGGCAGTGTGACGTAGAACAGTGTGGGAGGAATTGTACCGCTCACCGGGGCGCCTCTATACCCGTACACGGTTATCATCAGTCTCTAAAACAAACCGAGACTCATCACTAAACACAACTTTTTGCCAATCTGTGACATTCAACATTGATCTGGCTTTTCACCACTGTAGACACAGTCGCTGATCAATCCGACGATTTCTTCTTGGGTCGCTATTTTCAATGTGCCTGAGTGTATGTTGTTAAGTAACTTTTTTTTTTTTTGGTTTAGAAAAAAAAAAAAAGGTTTCCAGTCGCAACAAAAAACGGCGACTAGAAAACAAAGTGGAGACTTATAAACTTTCTTCTAACTACTGGCGATCACAGAAATTCCCAATCGTGCTGTTTATCAGAACAATAAGTAAATAAATGTATGGGTTTTAAAATATGTTTATGAACTCTACAAGAGTATCATTAGGTCCGTAAGTTTTTCCAGAAGTTGATTTACAAACACATTTAAGTAAATTAAGATATTTGTTTGTTTTTAGAAACACAATAATATAAAATGATGTACAACGTAAAAGCGTTGTTATCTTTAAATTGTTGAGCCGTCGGTAAATTCTTTAATCTTGTTTTTATGCAGTTTTTATCACCAAACTCAAACAAAAAATAAATATAACTAGCTGCCAGGGCAGCTAGATTAGCTTCCTGCGGCATGTTGATGCATAACGTCTCCCCTCTCTAACTTTTACCTCATTCTGAAGTTATATTATTTGATATAATTTAATGTTCATTCGATTTCAAGACATACTACGCACGTGGCCCGGCGTTGCACGGGCACTTCGTGCCTTTAAAGTAGTGAGAAAAATTTCAAGAAAGTACTCCCCGCCAAGGCGGCTCGCTAATAGGCGCTTCACGCCTTTACTTTTTTCCTATATAAAAAATCATTCGAATTATTGAGATGCTTCGCGCTTTCAAGATGGTGAGGAGAGTTTCAGTAAGTTCAGCTCGCTCAAAGAAAAAAAGCAGACATAGACACTCAGTTTTTAATATAAGTAGATGGCTTTTCAACAAATGAATGTTTCAAAATATTACAAGTAGCTAGCGATAAAAATTCTACGTAAGTGGCCCGCTTATGAGTTTCGTGTTTGATTTAGTTAAGCCTTCATTCAAAATTCTCATTATCATTGTTACACTGTTTCATAGCAACGACGGTTTGCAAGAATGAATTTCATATTTAATCATTTATTAGGCTTAATCGCTATAAATTTGACTACTTATTAATTAATATCTTCGCTAATTAAAATCGTATAATGATATAGATTGAAACTAATAAAGCCCGAAAAATTACCTATCTATCGGTACCTGGTTCGACTTTCAGTTCATTGGCGTTCAGGAGAAAGAAGCGTGACATAGAAAGATAGAAAGAAAGATAGAAAGATAGTTAGAAAGATACTCAGTTTTTAATATAAGCAGATAATAATAAACCGTACAAAAAATTATAGTTGAAGGTTAGAAAAAGCTTTTTTTTCCCTTTCTTGAAACAAACTTCATTTTATTATTATTTCTATTGAAAAATTAACTTTAGAGAAAAACTGTGAAATTTATTTTTCAAGTTAAAAGAAAAACTATATTATATTAACTGATTAAAAAAATGCTGAACATTTTCGAAATTACAGACTTGCTGTGATCAAATAATGAACTTTCTCGTTGACATAAATCATTTCTTTATCTTCTGTTTCGTGACCGTAACTGTCTCCAGTTAATGAAGAGAAAAGTTCGATATGGAGAAGACAAAAAACAGTGAATCCTTGATTTTAAAAATCTTAATTTAGTGCTCTCCTAATCATCCTTTTTTTTTCCGTGAGGTGTCTGCGAAAGTTTATTGAAAAATCTTTCGTACTTTTGAAGTCTTTTGCCGAAAAGAAAAAGTGACTTTGAATTTTATCGACAAAAGTATTTATAATAGTTCCCGTTAAAAATGGCATTGGTTGTAAACAAACGGGCCAGCTGCTATTAAAATGGTTTCTTTCTCTTCTAATAATCAAATTTTATTTGCTTCTTTTTTTTCCGATCTTTCAGTTGAAAATTCTTTTAATATCTTATATGGCCTTTTTATTCAGGTTGGTTTAAAACTGAGAAAAGTATTGATTTTAGTTTTTCATTTAGATTTAAATGCACGAAAAGTTTGATGTTGTTTGTATTTCACGGTGGAATTGTACGAGAAAATAATATAGCTTATTTCGTTTTTTAAAGCTTTGCTAACTCAAATAATAAATAAACACGGAAAAAAAAGTCGGTCTTTTTGATAAAATTCATTCGTTGAAAATATTTTAAAATATTAGAAAATGCATTGCTAACGCTTTTGTTATTATTTTTTGGTTAATAGTTATTTATTTATGCTTTCTAATATGGACCTGACTGAAGCATGAGAATTTTCTGCCTTCTTGGCGGCTGTTCATTTTTTGTGGAAAACTTCCACTCTTTCTAAAAAATGTCATGCTGTTTATTCATGTTGAAGATAGTGTAGATCTCCAAAACTTCAAGTTCTATAATTTGCTTTTGACAATGCTTAGCTAGTATAGGTCTGTAATATGCTTTGGAAAACGTACGACTATCGAACACGTGCTTCACCGAAAATTACATTACGTATTTAAGATTTCAATCCTTTAGCATGCTGTAATAATAAGAGACGAGGAAAATGTCAGTAAATTTTAGGAATAGAAAGCTGGACGTGCAAACGTATAAGTAACCGAAATATCAATTTTAACTATTCCAAAGTTTGTTACTATGAATTATTTTCGTGTTGTCAACATACGGTGTATCTCACACAATTCAAAAATATAAACCGTAGATAGTTGAAATTTTTGTATGTTGCATCCTCCAATAACAATCATTTTCGGCACATCCTTTTTTGGTGGAAATAGGATCTTCCAAAAAAGCTCTTTACTTATTTTTTGCGTTAAATCTCTATGTTAATATCAATGCTAACTGAAGAAACATCGTAAATGAATGGCCACTTGGCGATCTATTGGCAAGTTTTTTTTTTTTTTTGCCAAAAAATTGTTTGTCTTCAAAAATGAGGTGCCGAATCCAGTGTTGGTTGACGATATTGCCGTTATTTCGCGAGATTCCCACAGCTCAACTATTAAATGGCGAGAAGTCTACTATGAATGTCTGCAAAATTATTTCCTGCATTGGTTCGAACAATTTAGGATCTAAATTATTTAGAATGTTCTTCTGCTCACTTTTAATAAGTTTATTATTATTTACAAATTACTGCTACACGTTTCATTTTGTTTTTGTGGTTTTAATTTCAGATGATAGACGCGAACAAAATTATCACATTTATTAAAATTTGAAAAATGTATTCTCTGAATTTCCCATTCTTTACTTATGAAGGAAAATGTCCAAGAATTCATTAAACAGTTCAGCATTAAAGACGTATACTTTTAACGAGCTTACATGAGTACACCCACCTGTTTTTTTTAGTTATTAAAAACATTGATTATTTAATAGTGTCCAAATTTTCTCTGGGCTTTTAATTGAATAAACAAACAAATAAAAAAAATAAAATAAAATAAAAAATAAATAAATCTTCGTAGCATTTAGAACTAGTATTTAATTACATATTATTGTTTGAATACATACAATAGTGCTACGTATTAACTATGAGCTTCGGTGGTCATCAGAGAGTTAATTATTCTCCAAAGCTCATTTTAAGAAGATTCGACTTTCATCCCGACATTACGTTCTTTCAGTTCCTTATTCAAATCGTTGTTCTCAATGTAGCATCCCTTTTGAGTAATCGAACAGCATTCCTTAATGCATGCCACATAAATTCAAAATTTGAAAAGTTTCCGCATAGGTCTCGACAGCCATTTCCAATCTCTTTTTGAATTACAAGTTGAAAATGGCGAACATTCTTTTTCGCGAACTTTTTGGGAATTATCCAATTTTTGCTTCATTTGTTGCCACTATCTGATCTTAAATTCTGACTGTCAAAATACGCACTCATTAAAATTGCTTTAATCTTGGCAGCTGAGTGCGAGGCCTTTCTTTGTGTGCCCGAAACTCCCCGTTCCAGCAGCGGTTTTTGAGTTTTATAAGTGGACCGCTAATTATCTCCGAGTTGGCAGAGTTTGGAATATCGATTTTTGTTTGTTTTAGCTGGCACGCTTCTTTTTTTTTCTCTCTCTTTTGTTTTGAATATTGAATTTTGTATTAAGTTAAACTTCATCAGTATTCCCGAAAAACATTGCGCCCCAGCTCCAGAAAGTTGGAACAATGTTTGTGTTAAATGTCTGTTGATGGGCTGTTTAAGAAAATTTCAGAAAGTTTAAACATTAAAAGTATAGGGAAACTTATTTGTTGGTTTAGAAAATATAATTGAAACTATTTTAAAGTAAAAATTGTTGAAGGATTTTGTTCGTCTATGGACATTGCATAGAAAGTTTCGTCTGTTCTGTATTTTCACTTCAAGCAAAACGTGTTGGCAATTCTAGAGCTCGAATATACCACCTTACATTGAATAAAAAATGACCAAAGAAGTAAAACATTGCAATTTTGTTTGAGCAAGTTGTCTCATTAGTCGGAACATATCCTACGTAAATGGGTCGTTAATGGTTTTACCTCTTTCATCCACCATCAGGCAGGGACCAGCTTCTCCTATATTTATTAGAATTGAAAATTGCGTTTGATTTAAACTAAGGCACCGCATATTTGTTAGAGCGAGAAGTAAGGGAGAAACTTGATTAGTAGATAGTTTTCCTATGCTACTTCCGAAATCTGGTGTTTTTTTATTCGTAAAATTCTGACAGTTAGTAACAAAGGGAGGAAAAGAGGGAGTAGCAAGAAGTCTGACACCAAGCATTTTTTAAAAATAGAAGTTTGCTTATGTAATATATCGTGGCATGTGACGAGGGTAGGGAGTAAGGTGAGGAGTCTCACTTGTGACAAAAAGATGCGCGGCGTCAAATATGATGAAAAAATGTGTGACATTAAGGGGTAGAGGGTTCATAATATTGTGGCAGTTTGAAAAGACTTAAGAGAAATAGTGACAAATGAAAAGGGGGTTGTGTGAAGTATGACACTTTGGGACAAGGAGGGGTGGGGGAGGTCATATAAGTTGAAAAAAGTGTGACATCGTTTATAGACAGTCCTAAAATTATTTTTTTTAATCACTAACTGGTTGCAATGAGATTTCACTATTCTTATTTCGAGATTTTCCCCGGAAGTGCCTGGCTTCATTCGTTGCAGTGAATGACGCCAGGCGCCGGTGTTAGTCCTCAACCACGCTTGACAATTAGAGTATTGGGTGTCCGAAGTTACTTTCTCATATGCCAAGCACTTGCCGACTGGTCTGAAATTCCTGTCTCCGCTTTCATAATTCATATTCGGCAAGCGTGTAGGCGTCCGAAATGAAAAATAAATATAGATTGGATAGTACCACTTGGTGCAGAACTCCAACTTGGAACACATTTCTTTTGTGGTAAGTGTTCCATTTCAAGTTGGCATTTAGTTAAGTCTTAATTTGGTGGCGTTGCTTCCTTCGTTTTGCCTTGTTTCTGTATCAAAGTTTTTGTTTTGAAGCATAACTCATAGAATATTCGCCGGGAACAAAATGATGAAAAACCAGTCAGTGGACGATCTTTTAAAAAAGAGAAAGATTTAAATGCGAGTTATGTGTCTATCTCGTTGATTATCATGGTTTGAATTGTCTACTTGGCATTATTTCAGTTCTGTTTCAGTTTTACATTGTGTGTGGATGACTTCGATTATGTTGGATTAACTCTGCACTTTTTGCGAAACTTGCACCATCTGCTTAAGAATATGAGTGCAGTGGTAACCGCTGTGATTATCTCCAGGAAAGAATTCTAAAAGTGTTCTTTGATAGTCCGAATACTTATTTTATTCAAAAGATACGCGTGCTGAATTTTTTATGAAATTGCTAGAGAGTACCATTTTTGTAAACGAATAATTTTTAAAATTCTCTTCATTTTCCAGATCTCTTGAAAAGAGAAATTTAAAATATTAAAAAAAAAAAAAATCAATTTATGACATTTTTAAAAGTCAATTTCACGTTGCATGTTTTATAGCAGTATAAATAATAGAATATTTTTTGTATTTCTACTTCGAAACACCGTTTTTGGAATCATAAATGCTCTAGAAATAAAAAAATAATTATTTGAATCTGCTATTTGTTCACATAAAAAGAAGTTACGTTTGAATTGAACTTTCATTTTTAATTTGAATTTGTGTCATTTTACTAGACTTTTTATTCAATGTGATTATATTTGTAGTAAAAATATCATAAAGGAATATTCTGGATTATCTTAAAAGAGAATTTATTAATTTGAAGAAAATTCCTTGTCATCAATAGAAAATTAGTTGTTTCAAAAACAACTCATTTGTTTCGACTCTCTGTAGCCTTAGATTTGCAGACTGGATGTACAATCAATCAAAATCTAGCGAAGAATTTTGAGCTCATTCTAAGAAAAACTTTGAGCTGTTTTGAGGAACTTGCTTTGTGAGGAAAACATATAGGTTATCCGTAAGAAAAGTTTTTTAAAAGACCGCAGTATTACCTTGAAGATAATATTGATTGCAAACGCTTAGCTAGAGTTTATTATTTTCTCAAGAAATTTTTTTCTGAACTATACTTGAAAAAGCTGTATTGCATAAATTTTTTCTGGAAATACTTCACTAATTACTTGAAGATAATATCGCAACTGGAAAATTTGGAGGTATCTTAAGTAAAATTTTACTAAAATACAATGAACAAAGTCGTGTTTGAGATATTTTTGTTGAAGAAAGTTCAATATAACCGTGAGAATAATATCGTGGTTGCTATTGGAAAGTTTGGTGAAGGTTTAGTTGCCTCGAAGTAAATTTCACTAATTGTAATTTATATATAAAAAAAATTAATTAATTAATTGAAAATACAAGAAAAATAACTTGGTGATAATTGAATCAGAGTTTATTGTTGTCATATGTAAAATTCAGTATTATCATAGACTACCGAAAAATAATTTAGTGCTATCAAAAGTAAAGCTGCCAACTCGAGGAGAATTCTTCTGTTAGAGTCCTATCACTCACAACTTTTTCATTTAAAAACAATTGACATTTGAGATATTCTGCAATAAGAAAAACTTGACCAACCTGCATCCTGTTTCGCGCCAAGAATTACCTGAGCAGGGCCAAGAGGGCCGAGATCAGGCGCTGGGTGTCGAGCCATAGCGGCATGGCGGGAAAGAAGAAAAGTGGGGACAAGGGACTGTCCCGGGCCCGGAGGAGGGACCGGAGCAGGGACTCGGACGAAGAGAGGAGGCAGAGGCGGAGAGAGAGAAGGAGCCAGGAGAGGAGGATGTACGAGCGTTTGCATAGGACCAAGGTAATGCATCTTCGTCTGTTTGAAAAAAAAAAATGCGTTGTCCAATGAGTTGGGCTCATTGAAAGGGAAAAAAAGAAAGTAAATAGTTGTAATTATTGCATTTAAGTATATAAAAGTCTTTTAAATAATGCAGAACTGGTAGTAAATATAAGGAAGATAAAACCGCCGAGAGGAAGGGATAATCCACGACAGTTTACTATATAATTACCTCAATTTAATTTTCATGAATTTAATTCTTCACTTGTAGTAATAGCAAACCCCTTTTACTTTATTGCCAAAGAAAAAAAAAACTTTCATTTGCTTTTTGAAAATGCAAAGACCCAGAGTAGTTATATTCAAACTAGGAAAAAAAAAATTCTTTCTTTTGATTCTTAAAATGAAAAGCTTCAGAGTATGCAATACACCGCCAACTCGGTTATTCCATCCAAAGACTGCAGTTTCGTGCTTATTGGCACTCGTCAGCCTGGAATAGTAAGTACCCGAGCTGGAAGCAGAAATCTTCCTTGCAGTCCATGGATGCAATAATCGAGTTGGCTGGCAGTGTATTGTTTCTGCCTTAGCTCTGGCTTAGGGGCTATAACTTACTGCTTTATAAGCTTCAGAGTAGTTATATTCAAACTCTAACGTGTTTCTCCGATAGTATTTAAGTTTTACTGAACGAATTTTGTATGAATTGACAAAATTAGAGCATCGATCGTCACTATTGTAACACTTTTATTTTTATTTTATAAAATTGCCAGAGTGCTAATACCACTTGGGAAAAATTCTGGCAAATTCTTGAAAGTCAATGTTATCTTTTATTTTCGTTGTAATTAATAATTTGCTGTTAATTAAGGGAGAGTTTTAAGAGTATTTCAGGAATTTTACCACTTACTGAATAAAGAGCAGAATTTATGACTCATAAGATATGTTTTAGGAAAGTCATGGTTAAGAAAGTATTTTATAATGAAACATGTGTATTAAAATTTAGTACCATGTAAAGAAACTTTAAGAAACACTGTATTTAATTTTGCTGAAAATCTCAAGGCTTCTTTTTCCACTAAGAGCTTTTTTAAACGAAACAGAATCTAATTATGAATAGCTTTTAAGTTTATGCATCCAACTGAATGGTCATTTTTTGCTTCAGAAATAGAAGTAATTCACTTAGCTAAAATATATTCTCTGCTATATATTTTAAGTAAATTTTTTGTCCAAGAATTCGGATTTAAATAGAAACATTTTACTCTGAATAAAAATATATTTTCATATTTATTGAATTCTAATCTATTCTTGTTACATACAACCTGTTTTATCCCGATTTATATATATATATATATATATATATATATATATGTGTGTGTGTGTAAATAGAGTGAAATGGGGCAAAGATATTTTTTTTTTATTTTATATTCATCTACTGTTATTTTTTAGTTTGACATTTAATCTGGAATGTAAATGTACTGAAAACTTTCTACGCAATCCTTTGTTTAGTTATATATTTAACTTTCGTGATAAAACAGTTTTTAAAATGTTAAGATTTTTCACCTTCGAAACAGTAGCGACATTTGGTAAAGTTGAGCATGCTTAGCAATAGGAAGAAAAATAATTTTGTAAAAACAAATTCTTCAAAATATAATGGTAAATGTACTAACGTTCAAGGTGGTTGAGTTGTGCGAGAGGTCAATTTTTTTTTACATCACCATAACAAAAAATTTGGAAAAGAGAAAAGAAAGGAAGAAAATCCTGTTATAAAAAAGATTTGAGCGATTCCATACCAAATCACCGAAAAAAAAAAAAGTTGGTCGCACGACCGACTCGGATTTTTTTTTAATTTGGTACACAGATTGATGGTGTAGAGGTATGAAAAAGCCCAAAAGGAAAGTTACCTGCTCCACTTATTTTCTGAGATACATGCCCTCAAAGTTTGTCCGCCACGTCAAAATGCTAAAAAAGTGATGTTATTTAATCATTTTTTATAAAAAATCGTACTCATGCAAAATAAAAGTGTTAGATATCTATGAAAACTAGTTACTCCAGGCATTCTGAAAACAAATACTAGAACGTTCATAATGAAAATTGCCAAGGTACAGGGCTCTTTGAAGTTGTCACCACAAAAACTTGATTTTGCAGATTTTGCTAAAATTCAGGCATTTATTACAAAAAAAGGCAAACAAAACCAAAGGTTTTCTCACTTTCTGGTAGTGTACAGGTCTTCCCTGTAAATTGCTACGCAATAAATTGTTTGGGTTTCTCACTCCTTCTTGGAAATATTTTAGCTTAAAGATAAGCCGTAAGGCAAAAAATGCGTTTTTGGCCATCTTGGCAGCCATTTTTCTCATAAAGGGGGAGCAGTAGAAACTTTAATTTTTTTTTTAAACAAGCCACTGATATGTTAGCTATTCACAGGAAAAGAGTTTACTTTTGGTTATTTCTCCCATTAAGAGATATCCTGCTGACAGTATATGCATGTTTTTCGCGACGACCATATGCTTTTGTTCCCCCTCTCATGGAGTTAAAATTAATTAAACCAAAAAATAATTATATATTTATTATTAGCTGTATTATCTACCCAATATGTCATGAAATTTAATTTATTAAATCATTGAACAATAAATTAGATAATTGATGAAAACAAGAAAAAGTATTTCTCTGATGCCTGAGCATTATGCATTCATAACTATAAAGCACTAAATACTTTCTTGAGAAATTAATTAACATAAATGAGCTCTAAATATTTATATTATAAGCAATACCCAATCTTGTGATTGGGATACTGCTGTTTTTAATTGAAGAATTTCTTGAATATCAGGAAAATAAATGAGGTCTTTTCGTTGGATGTAGGATATTTTATGACAAATTTCATTTGATGGGCTACTAACTGAGCATGGTGATAAAGAGCTATTAATTTCAGCATCGAATTCTATTTTACCTTATTAACAGTTAAATATTTAAAAAATAATTAAATAAATAATTTAATATAAAGCCATGCTTGAAGAATTAAAATTAGTGCAACTAATTTATTCCCATACTGATCTTTACAAAATTGACATGTGTTGAGCACTGATAAGAACTGACAAGAAAAAGTTTACTCACTAAAATATTAGTTCACAGATACTATAAAGCATACATTCTATTTTACACAAAATAATACTGCAACAAAGAACAAAGGTATCCTCCTGTTTATAGCCATCAATCAGGAACATCCAATCACAAGATTGGGTATTGCCTATGAGATAAATATTCGAAGCTCCTTTATTTTAATTGATTTTTCAAGAAATTCTTTAGTACCTACCCCTTTATACCCTTGTTCTTTGTTGCAGTATTATTTTGTAGAAAATAGAGTGTACGCTTTATAGTATCTGTGAACTAGTATTTTAGTGAGTAAACTTATTCTTGTCAGTTCTTATCAGTGCTCAACACATGTCAGTTTTGTAAAGATCAGTATGGGAATAAATTAGTTGCACTAATTTGAATTCTTCAAGCATGGCTTTATATTAAATTATTATTTAATTATTTTATAAATATTTAACTGTTAATAAGGTAAAATGGAATTCGATGCTGAAATTAATAGCTCTTTATCACCATGCTCAGTTAGTAGCCCATCAAATGAAATTTGTCATAAAATATCCTACATCCAACGAAAAGACCTCATTTATTTTCCTGATATTCAAGAAATTCTTCAATTAAAAACAGCAGTATCCCAATCACAAGATTGGGTATTGCTTATAATATAAATATTTAGAGCTCATTTATGTTAATTAATTTCTCAAGAAAGTATTTAGTGCTTTATAGTTATGAATGCATAATGCTCAGGCATCAGAGAAATACTTTTTCTTGTTTTCATCAATTATCTAATTTATTGTTCAATGATTTAATAAATTAAATTTCATGACATATTGGGTAGATAATACAGCTAATAATAAATATATAATTATTTTTTGGTTTAATTAATTTTAACTCCATGAGAGGGGGAACAAAAGCATATGGTCGTCGCGAAAAACATGCATATACTGTCAGCAGGATATCTCTTAATGGGAGAAATAACCAAAAGTAAACTCTTTTCCTGTGAATAGCTAACATATCAGTGGCTTGTTTAAAAAAAAAATTAAAGTTTCTACTGCTCCCCCTTTATGAGAAAAATGGCTGCCAAGATGGCCAAAAACGCATTTTTTGCCTTACGGCTTATCTTTAAGCTAAAATATTTCCAAGAAGGAGTGAGAAACCCAAACAATTTATTGCGTAGCAATTTACAGGGAAGACCTGTACACTACCAGAAAGTGAGAGAACCTTTGGTTTTGTTTGCCTTTTTTTGTAATAAATGCCTGAATTTTAGCAAAATCTGCAAAACCAAGTTTTTGTGGTGACAACTTCAAAGAGCCCTGTACTCTGGCAGTTTTCCTTATGAATGTTCTAGTATTTTTTTTCGGAATGCCTGGAGTAACTAATTTCTATAGATATCTAATACTTTTATTTTGCATGAGTACGATTTTTTATAAAAAATGATTAAATGACATCACTTTTTTAGTATTTTGACGTGGCGGACAAACTTTGAGGGCATGTATCTCAGAAAATAAGTGGAGCAGGTAACTTTCCTTTTGGGCTTTTTCATACCTCTATACCATCAATCTGTGTACCAAATTAAAAAAAAATCCGAGTCGGTCGTGCGACCCCCATTCGGTGATTTGGTATGGAATCGCTCATTTATTTTCTATTCTGTGATGATTTTTTTTTCTATTCTTTCAATTATCAATTAAGGCAGTTTATTTGACGGTCTCTAAAATGTAATAAAACTGAAAAAATGATTCAAAAATAATCTTAGTAGTACTATGTCACGAACACAATTAAATTTTTTCGCTTTACATTCAATAGAAAGTATGATGAGGAATATAGATTCATCCTACATAATCGGTTTATTCGTCTCAAAGCGGTTCAGAAGAAAACTACCAAAAAGCTTAAGATAATTAACACTTTTTTATAATTATTCTAAAAAAAAGAAGAAGAAAAGAACTTTGTTTATAAACTTCAGTATACTTCACTAGCCTAAAAACTGTGAAAACTCTCTTCCAGTAACTCTAAAAGACCACTCAAGACTTTCCCTCCGAACTTGAAAAGTCGCGAACTGTCACCACAGGTATCAGAAGACGAATCCCTTCTGGTCGATTGGGAAGGCCCCCAAGTCAGGAAGTTAATTAGTCTCCCCCCCCCCCCCACTCACAGAACAGCCCTTTAATCTTCCAAGGCTTAGCAGATGTCGTCATGGAAACCGATGATTCGGGGGGAAAAGAAAGTTGGCTTGTCCGACAAGGCTTAACTTTGTGTTTGTGATTAACTGGAGGCCGTGAGTCTTATCGGGGCAGCCCCGTTCACGCCCCGCGACAAGCGCCCCATCTTGAAAGAAATGCCCTCACGTACTGTCTGTGGTGTGCCTGGTACCACCCTCTTTGCCTGGTGTAATAGAAGCGAATTTGTTTTGGTGTTCTCGTGCGAGGCTGAAATCTTTCCTCTGGTACCTATAAAATTAATTTACGTTTTCTGGAGGTTGGGAGGCTATTGTTTGTGGAAGGAAAGGGGTTTGAAATTGGAGAATTAGGACGAGCTGTTGTCTGGAATTGGTGTCTTTATTTGTTGAGACTTTGACACGATATTGGTTTCTGCAACCGTTGTACAGTATAAGGAACGTTTTTAGTTTTCGCGACAAGTTTTCTTCTGTGATCTTTATGAAATACTTTGTACTCCTCATTACAAGTAACAATTATGAACAAGACATAATCAAAATTATGTCAAACAAACTATGCCAACATAAGCTTGCGACTTGAATTTAGCATAATCGATTTAGTATTCGTCTTAAAACGGTCCAGAAGAAAAATTCCAGAACCTTAAAATAATTAATGCTTTTTTTATAATTATCCTTTTTAAATAAGTTACTTTACCACTCACACTCATAGTAATCACATCTTTTTAAGCAAAATGTAGCGTCTATAGGTATATTTAATTAATAATTTATAAATATACTTTTGCTTGATTCGATAGCTTAGAAGGGGGACCAGTTTTAGCACCCACAGCAGTTTCAAAACCGAGCACCCATTTTCAATAGGTTGAGACATAGTATAGTCCTTGATAAATAAGGTTCAATATTGATCTGTGACATTTGTTTTCGAAATTTGAAAAAACAACGTTAAATGTTCAGAAACCTTCAAGCATATAAGAGGTTGGCATGGTTTTAGCAAGTAACTTAATGCATCCCCTGCCTGTTCTGCGCCAACCGCCCCCTCTGAAAGAAATGCCCTCGTGTACTGTCTGTGGTGTGCCAGGTACCACCCTCTTTGCCTGGTGTAATAGAAGAGAATTTGTTTTGGTGTTCTCGTGCGAGGCTGAGATCTTTCCTCTGGTATAAAAGTAATTGATGTTTTCTGGGAGACTAGTTAGTCGTTGTGGAGGGAAAGGGGTTAGGAATTGGAGAATTAGAACGAAGTTCTGTCCCGAGTTGGTATCAATGGTGTGTTCATTTGTTGCTACTTTGACAAAATACTGGTTTCTGTACTTTTCCAGTTTTCGCGACACATTTTCTTCTGTCATGTATTTTTTACTTATCATTTTTATAACAATTATGAAATCAAAATTTTGCCAAACAAACTAGGCCAATCTTCAAGCGTGTAAGAGTTTGAAATGGTTTTAAGAAGTAAATTAATGCACGCCGCTACCTGTTCCGCCCCAACTGTCCCCAGCTTGAAGAAATGTCCTCGTGTACTGTCTGTTTTGTGCCAGGTACCACCCACTTTGCCTAGTGTAATTGGAGAGAATTTGTTGTGGCGTTCTCGTGCGAGGCGGAGATCTTTCCTCTGGTATAAAATTAACTGAGGTTTTCGGAAAGCTTGGAGACTTGTGTTTGTGGAAGGAAATTGGAGAATTATGACGAGGTGTTGTCTGGAATTGGTATCAGTATTGTATTCATTTGTTGCGACTGTGACAAGATATTGGTTTAACCGTTACGCAAAGAATATGTTTTAGTTTTGTTACAAGTTTTGTTGTGTGCTCTTTAAAGCACTTTATACTCTATATAACTAGTTACTATGATGAAATAAATTTATGCCACACATTAACCCTTTAACTGTCAAGTTATTTTGATTTTTAACACTTTTCCAAGCACAAACCCGAGAAACAGTCGGGTTTGACAAAGAGATGAAGCCGAAATAAACGTCGCCCGATATATATTCGGGTATAACAATACGATGCACTCAAAAAAAAAAAAAAAAAAAAAATACCCGGAGTAATACTCGGGCGTGACATTTTCGAAAACCAGCTGTGCCCGAGACTAGCTCGGGCATGACAGTTAAAAGCTTAAACAGCAAAAAATATTGGGGCTCTCTCAAAAATTCTCATTTTTACAAATTTCTTACGAAGTAAAATACTTAAGTGTTCTGTAACTTTTGTCACATAACAGGTATGCTTCAGCTGACATTTTCGAAGGAAATTTAATCATCCATGCTCTTAGGAAGCTATCAACAAATAGAAGAAACGAGAAATCCTTTTTGATCCTTCTTCATCGTAAATAGCTGAAATTAAGCTTTAAATTTCAGAAATTAACTTTCCACGTTCAATTATTTTATAGATTTTAGTGAAAATGTCACTTTTAATACATACTTGTTTATTCATTTTACTGCTTTGTTCAAAATAAAGCTTTGTTCAAAAAAAAATATTATAAAATTTATAATATTTTGAGCGTTGTTTGCCTGTATTCAGAAACTAATAGTTGCAGTTCTAGTTAATCCTGAGATTGAAGCAGATCAGATCGCTCCATTGTGAATGTTTGGAGATTTTGATTTCCGACTGTTAACCGTTCGTGAATGTTTCCCATCGGACTCAATCAGTCGATAACGTATTTGTTCTCGGGCTAAAACCTACATTTGATCTAAACTTTAGACTTCATTAACCATCACTTTCCACATTAAGGTGCCATTAACTCCGCAGAGTTGATGCATAATTCCTGCTATAGGAATGCGTGCGGCCGTGCTTTGCGAGAGCTGCTAGATTCGAATATTGTGGTTTATGAGTTTTGGAGCTCGAAACAACCTGTTTTAGAGTAATATTGCGCCTTGAAATTTCCGTCGTTAATGTAACTGTAGTAGCTACTGGATAATAATTGCTGACGCTGTGTAAGTAGATTTTTTTTTTATACGGGCATAACGAAATAAGGTCGTACCCTGGGGTAGAAGTAATAATAAAAAGCTAAGTGAAGAAAATGTAAATTTAATATAAATTTTCATCTGATTATTTTTAAACAGTTTAAAAGCAGTTTAGTTACAGCAGCTAAAAGCTTATTTGTATATATGTGTATGTATATTTGTATGTTTGTTCCTCATACAAATCCACAATTTTCGTCAGATTTTCATCAAACTTGGCACAGAGGTTCCTTGATGCACTAGAATTCACATAGGCGGAGCTTTGAAATTAAAAAAAAAGCCCCAAAAAGCTCAAAATTCAAATTTTTTGTCTCAAAATGGCCATTTTGTTTCAATTTGAATAGATAGAGTAATAGAGATAAGCCTTTAAGCATACAAATTTATAAAATTTAACGCATTTAAATATGAGTATTTTCCAACAAAGATTGCGATTAACAATGAATTATCAATTAGAGGCTTACCTCTTTCATAATAGCATGAAACATAATGCAGTACCGAGAACGCCGGGTGATAAGCTAGTTATTTTATAAGAGGTAACCGCTTTTGATATTGAAATAATAACGTTTCCTAAATTTTCTAAGGACTTGTTGGAGGACCTACTTGTAACCATTAAAGGAGATATAAGTATCTTAAAGAAAGAATGTATGTGTCCAATTTCCAGGGAAGTTTTCGATTTTTCAATTTTATTTTTGTATGATAGAGCAACATACATGAACATCAACGGCGAAAAAATTTTTGCGCTGCGACAAGTAGTTTTTTTTTTAAATAATTTTTAAATTTCAAGCGGCGGTGACGTCACTGGGCACTTGTTGGCGCTTTTGAACTTTCTACTAAGCGAAGAAAGAGCGAGAAGCTTTAGATGCGAGGAGCTCGAGAAACCGGTTTCTCCGGCTTCCGCACTGTTGTTCGCTCTGCACTGCCGTAATTTTTTTTCCTCGCCAAGTGATGCGTTCTAAAAATTTGAATACAGATTTCGCCAAAAAATATCAAAACAATCACCCCTAGCAGGGTATTGGATTGCTCTTTGATAAATCCAGTTTTATATAGTGAATTAGTAGACTTTAAGGTATTGGTTACGGAAGGAGAAAATCCCGCAATGAAACGATAATATAGCAAAAATCCAATTTTTATGGATGAAAGGCTGAAAGTAACTGCCATCCGACGTCACGGGTTTCGGTTTCAAGGCGCGCTTTTTTTGCGCGTGGGATTTTTAAAAAATCATTAAGAATCAACCGTTGTGTTTTAAAATTCGGCAATGGTGAATTTTTGTGTTTTGTAAGCCTCTTAACAATATCTAGTAGTTAAAAAAGGGATATTCAATAGGTCACAACTACCTTATTCATGATTTTGTTTTCCTCGCATTGCATCTACTTTGACGGTGAAGTAAGATTTACAGACTTTCTGCTTTTGGCGAATAATTAATTACCCACTCAGATTTCTGCGCAAATTTTTATCATTTAAATTTTTGGCTATTTTTATCTTTTATAGTAACGCTTCATAAAATGCAGCAGAAAATAAATGGTTAACTTAGAAAAAAACATTTATGTACTTGGCAAATTCCAGGCAAATACAGCGAATTTTATTGTAGTAAATTGTAAAATTGCTAATTTTACAGTTTATTACTGTGCTTTTGCAGTATAAACTGGAACTTCTGCTGTCAGTATTGTACTGTAAAAACAAATTTATTTTTTGCAGTGTAGTTCGTTTTTTAAATGACGTGTTTAAAAGATATTTTTTATAACTTTGACCCTATACTGCATGATTTTTTGTTCTTTGAAAGAACTACTGTCTGTTTGCGTATTGTGCGCCTGGCAGTCACGAACGCTTTCATTTGAAAAAGGGGAGATAGGTTTAGGATGCGCACTTCCCGATGCCTTCAGCTTTCGTTCGCTTGCTACTTGCTCGTTGCATTTCCCCCCTATTTCGAGAAAGTCAGAAGAGACTTGGCGCGTGCGCAGAAGCTGCGGAGGTCGCACGAAAAAATTTTAGACAGTATATATATTTTTCAATGTAATAAGAAAACATTGGAAAACATTTTTAAAAATTTAATTTTATGGTTTTAGGACAGATGGTTATATTTGCTTTAAAGATAACTAATAATTGCTTTTTATGCTTGAGTTGCCTTGTGCCTGGTCATAAGGGAAAATAGTCCATGTATCCAATTGGCAACGCTATGCAGTGTAGGGTTAATAGAATTTTTTTCAACAAAAGTAACACATAATCTTTTTTACATGTAATGCATACGCATTATACTTCAAAAAAAAAAAAAAAAAATAGAGGGGGGGGGGGGCAGATGGTGCATAGGAATTGATCAGTCCGGTTAACTGGACATACAGTTACTCGGCTGTTGCACGAGCGGTATTCTACGGTACTCGAACGTTCTATACTTTTTAAGTATTCTAATTGTAGTGACTGGTTTGTCTTAGGCATGTCACATCACCCCGTCTACGTATTGGAGCTTATTCATTCCCTTGAAAATTTATCTCTAAATGCCAAACGCAACCGTGCAAAATTTCTCGCCAAGCTTTCGCTCGCCATCACTCGTTTTGAATAATTTAACAGCCGTAGCTATCTGCGATGTTGAAATTTTAATGCTTTTTTAATTAAAAAGAGATGCGATCGGGGCGAAATTCCATTATCTTAGTGATGTGAGAGATGTTTACGAGCCACAAAAATAGCCCACAGATGTCTCGCATATTTATGGCCTTTCGAGGGAAGGAAACATATATTAATAAGGCCAAACATTAATGTTTGGCGCGAAAGAACCTTTTTACGCAGTTGAAGTCCATATCCCGGATTGTGTCCGGCCATTTCGCGTTCCACGTTCCGCGTTTTACGGCCCTCTGCTTTTTATTTATGGTTCGTAAAACGATTCTTAGCGTTATGAAAAATAACTGTGTTATACTGGTGGAATTATGTCATAATCAGAGTTCGTAAGATCCTTTGAAGCCCTTTATTTTGAGGGAATGAGTTTGGTGTTTAGAAATCCTTGAAAATCCGGAAGTAAAGTTTCATAAAAATATAAATAATTATATGAAAATTTTTATTTTTTTTTAACTTAATTTCCATTAAGTAGAATGATGTATTTTCATCCTCTACTTTCTAGAAATGAAATCTTTTCAACATCATCGGGTTAAGTCTTCTGGTAAAAAACTTTCATAATTTTTTTGAATAAAAAACAGTACGTTTTTTTTTTTTTGGAATAATTTTAGCGATTGAAATAGTAATGATTAATCACTGTTTTCTCAAAATGAACGAATTGGAAATTGAAATTATATTATATAAAATTAAAGCAATGTATTTTGTTTTTGCAAGAAATAAAATGTTTTTACTGTATAATACACCTAATTTTATAGGAATAAACTATAAAGTTGCTAATTTTACAGTAATAAACTAAAAATATTAATTTACAGTTTATTACTGTGCATTGTACAGTTTTAAACTCGAACCTCTGCTGCCAGTATTATACTGTTATTTTACAGTATAATACAGCTAATTTTATGGTAATGAAGTGTAAAATTGCTAAATTTTACAGTAATAAACTATAATATTGCTAATTTACGGTTTAATACTGTGCATCTTACAGTTTAAAACTGGAACCTCCGTTTACAGTATTATACTGCAAAAACAAGTTTATTTTTTGCAATGAAACAATTCGCATTGAAATATTGGTTTTAGTTTTTGGCACTATAAATTTAAATTCTGAACTAGATATGATTTTAGTTATCAGAATGAAAAAGTCCTAAGATCTGCAGAAAGAACTTAAACACGATTTCAAACTTTTCTCCCAATTCTCCTGTGGCACCGTGTAATTTTAAAACACATCTGCGTGCTCATGATCTTTTTAAACACAACATTCAAATTACTTTCGAATACACGCTGAATATCCTTTTCATTCCTCTCTGCTACGAAGAAACAAATTTATTTCGAAAACTTTTTCTAAACTCTCCGAGCAAACAATCCCACCCCACTTCTCTTTCCCTCGTACTTATAATAAGGCTGGCAGGGATCTTTTATTCCGACAACAATAGTTCGGTTTACTCTGATCTCTTATATACATGATGTCTCGCGTATGTTTCACCAACAAATAACCTCTTTGAGCTAGACGATGTTATTATTCCGACTATACATACCCCTTATGTTCTTCCCTTTCAATGCACGTTGTTAGCTCTAATAATGTGGGTAAGCCCGTTCATTTGCTGCGATCCGTAATTCGGAAAGCCCTGGCATCTGGAATATTTCGGATGCTAATAACCGTTGTCAGGCTTTTATCTGCTGCTCGGCTCTTGGCTCTGTCGTTGGGCGTAATCTCTCGCTCTGCTTTTTTTTTTCTGTTTAAATTTTTATGGTTGGTTCTTTGAAGATTATGTTGTAACTTTTTCAGAAACTTATCTTGGTGAAAGATATTTTCGTTCGGAAGTAGTTCTTGGTTGTTAAATGTATAATTTTATCGCGATTCGTTCGTTGTTGGGAGTCTCAAAGATTGCAGAACTTTAGTATGATTTAAATAGATCGCCCGCTACTTTTATTTTAATTGCTCCAATTAAATAATAGATGCTTTTTAATAACTCAAAAGAATGCCTGCGTTTAGTCCTGTAAGCCTCATTAGCAGCAATACATACTTTTAAAATGAATGGCTTGCTAGATAGTTTCGTTTTAGAGTACGTTTTCAGTTGTATCGGACTTTCCAAGGCAGACATAACCTCAGTTCCTGCATTGTAATCAATTTTTTAGCCGTCAACAACTTGCTGAGCTGAGCTGACATATTTCAGATTTTTTATAGAGGGTAGGTAACAGTAACAACACATTACAGATAATTTTAAAATAAATTGTACCAGAAATAGCTAGCGGTTTCAAATTAGTAACACCACGTGACTATGGTGCGAAGCATATAGTTCCTTGTTCCCGCTCTCCCGTCGAGTCCCATCCAGTATGGAGACTAGCGTACCGTACTACGAATAATAATAAAAAGTCAGTTTCGAACCCTACAGCTTGCATCTCGTTCCTTTTATTCACAATGTAAAAAAAATGAATGTTGTTTTTACAGTATAATACAGCTAATTTTATAGTAAGAAACTGAAAAAAATGCTCATTTTACAGTAATAAACTGTAAAATTGCTCATTTTGCAGTTTATTTTCGTGCATTTTACAGTTTTAAACTGGAACCTCTGCTGCCAGTATTAAACTCTTGTTTTTACAGTGTAATACAGCTAATTTTTACGGAAATAAACTGTAAAATTTCTAACTTTGCAGTAAGAAACTGTAAAGTTGCTAGTTTCACAGTTTATTACTGTGCATTTTACAGTTTTAAATTGGAACCTCGGCTGCCAGTATTATATACTGTAAAACCAACATCTCCTTTTTTGCAGTTGCAGCGTTACTAACCACAGACTTTTCTTTCTTCCGCCGTAAAATTTTACTGTAAAATAGGATTTAAGGCAACATTGATGCCAGTACTTTTCACCGTACGGGAAAATGTTTCACGCTGTTCATTTTGAAATTATGTCTGTTAGGCTGTTCCTTTTCCAAACATCGTGCATCTCGAAATAGCTCCCTTAATTTCTCAGAACTAATCGGCGTTCTCGAGTCGACAACTCCGACTGCCTGCTTCTGTGTCCCATCCTGAGACTTTTTGATCACCGGTAATCCGATTTCATTTTACCTCCAGAATGGATGGAGTTCATTTTCTCCTCCTACAATCCCCTCACTGCGACATAGATTGGATTCTGTGTAATTCGATTTCGGCTTTCAGATGCGCGGCTGATCGCATTTCTCCTCTCTGGCTCGCGTATTGCTTTCCTCTGTTTCAATTTTCAATTTTGCTTTGCGAAATTTAATTAGTGTGTTTTAATTTTATTCTGGATATAAATTGGGAGCATTTGCGTAAATAATATTCTCGGAAAACAGTTTTTTAGTAATATCATATTTAATAACCTTTGTTTAGAATATTTATCTTGAATTCCAATTTCATTCGGTTTAGATATTGGCATTATGTACCGTTGTTTAAAATCGCCCGCTGTATGTAATGCTTAAATAACTGTTTAGAGCAAAATTTAAAGGACAGATTGTGTTATTTATAGCATTTACTCTTTATGTTTTGAGCTTGTATTTTTCAGCGCAGGAAACAGCTTTTAGTGTCGTGATTTCATTATTGACGCGATGCGTCACCGAAATATTTTGAAAATTTCTGCAAAATTTGAAAGAGTCCATTTTCGTGAAATGTATGAAACTTTTTGAACTATTTTTAGTTTTAATTTACAAATATACAACTCAACAATATTTGTTCATGCACCATACATTAAAAAATGGCTATCATATAGAGCAGCAGTTGTGAACCACTGGTTCGACCATTGGAAAATTTGATCGGTTCTCGAAGATTTTTACCTGTTTACTTAAAAAAGTTTCCCTTATTCAAAAAAAAAAAAAAAAAAAAAAAAAAAAAGATAATGAAATCAAAATAATATTTTATATGATATTTTATGCTTTAATATATTAATTGCTTTAAACACGTTTTTTATTTTTCTCAATGCTTTGTTCGCTTATGAGAATTAGCACAATACCTATTTTTACGTTTAAATTTTGTTGTAAGTAAATGATAATAAGAAAACTTACTATAAATTTATGGATATTTCCTCCGTTTCGGACGTAACGATCCAACTTTAAACACACACAAATACAATTAGGTTAGGTAAAAATCTGTAATGTTTTTTCTCTTGTATAATTTGATGTTATTCGTTATTCTTTATTTTGGTGCGGATTCCTTGATTGCAAAAAATAGCAATTACATTTTAAGTTTGAATGTTACGTCCGTAACTGTGGAATTGCCCTTATGTAAGAGTTTTTTATTTTCAAGTAGAGGTGTTTTCTTTCTTTTGTTAAATAAAAAAAAAAGAACGTTTTGCGAAACTTTTTCACGAATTTTTACTGAAACGTTGATGTATAAGATTCAGTTATTTCAGTTATAAAATATCCATTTGCATAAAATTAAATTCTTTTTGTTGTCCACCATCATAAAATGATAAATATTAAGAAATAAAGATCATTATGTTAAAAACCTCATGAAACTTCAATAAATCTTATTTCATTTCTAAGAAGAGAGAGAAAGAGAAAACCTATTCGGCTGCTCTTTCTGTTTCACCGTTTAAATGGTAATCCTTTTTAAATCTCAGTTTGTGACTTTTTCTGCAAGTTAGTCATTCAAAGTATTCTTTCCTTTAGATACTTTGTTTTAATAGAAGTTAAGCGATTTGAGAAAATTTAAAAACCGAAGCGATGTACTCTGATCTTTTCTTCTCACCCTCCGGTCCTTTTCTTGCTTTTCGTTTGATTCTATTCTTGTTCTAAATGTTTCAAAGTGAAGAAAAGTAGGAAAATCGACGCTTTGCTGAAGTCTGTTAAATCAAAGGAATCTATCGGAAAAAAAGATTTTTTCCCTTCGCTTACATTCAATAGATAAATTTGACTGTCACATTTGGTTCATTATAATTCTTATTCTTCAAAAACTTGTTTCTAATATTTTTACTTTCTTGTACGAAAAAAGTAAAAATATTAGAAAGTTGTGCAAAGAGACAAAAAAAAAAAAAAAAAAACGTAAGAGTTTTAATCGTAAAATACATTTTTAATCAGCCATGAAACAATTTTAATTGATCAATTTTACTTTTTTTATCAACTCTTCGCGTATTTTTATGTACATAGGAATGTGTGGGCACTTTGCAACCAAAAAGAAAAATTTTTTTTGGTTACCCATAAGTTCTTACTTACATAAAAATATGTGCATACATACATATATACATTCATTCATTCTCATTTTTAAATCTATTTAAACGAGTTTTGTCATGCTGTCCGTATCTACGCTCGCGTATAAATAGCGCATAACTCAAAAATGTTCGGATGCAGCAAGTTGAAATTTCGTATGTAGGACCTGTATAACATTGAATCTTGCGGTTCCTTTTTTCCTTTCACTCGGTTTGTTCTGAAAGGGCTCCTTAATTATTATTATTTTGTGGTAAACTAATGTTAATTTTAGGTACTTTTTCATACTAAAATGTTTTTTTCCAAAGCTCTTCAATGTCTATAGTTTAGCATCATTTGGCCAGTGTTCACTAAATTTACTTCTCGTTATATTATGACTATTTTTTTGTACTTGTCAGGGAAGTTAATTGATCGCGAGAGATGTCTGTTTTCAGATTTCAACAGACATTATTTTTGCTCTTAAAATGGTGAATTATTGTAAATGGCGTGCAGAGGAAAGGAATGTGGTAGCTACACAAAGATATATGTATTATTTATTTTTTTGAGTAATTTTGCTGTGATGACGTAAACTAAATCAGAGTATCTTTTCTTCATGATTTTAATCACTTACCAAAATGATAAAATATACTAAACAGCAGTGAGGAAATGTAAAGTATTAAATGGGGCTAAAGTTAAAAAATTGTTTTCAAAATTCTTAATTAACGGAAAATATTTTTATGACATAAAAGTTCTTATATGTTTCAAAATTCCCGATCTCTAAAAAAAAAAAAAAAAACTTTACTTTGGATTTGTCACTAGCGAAGTAGAAATGTAAAAACGTATGCGTTTTGCTCAAAAAAAAAAAAAAAAAACTTGCAAGGGTAGTTTAACCACTCGCATCCTTTAATTTTCCCAATTCACTCTGCATTTGAATCTTTCGACTTTTTATCAGCATATTAATTTCTGTTTTACACTTCAGCGCAATTCTCTTTCGGCTCATTTAATACTTGTTTAAGAACCAAAACAAACCTCCCTTGCTCATCATTAAGTTACTAGGAGTTAAATATTCAAAAAAAAAAAATAAAAATAAAATAAAAAAAAAAAAAAAAAATAAAAAAAATAAAATAAATAAAGAAATAAATAAGTATAATGAAAAAAAAAAAAAAAAGTCTGCAAGGGGTTCGCTACAACTGTCGGCGGCCATTTTACTTCGTGTTCGGGATCCCGCGCACCTGTGTTCCATCTGCCGCGTCGCTGGTTCTTTCCTGCGTGGACCAATCCGCCGTTCTACCTGGGCGCATCGGTATTCGATATCGGCGTTCCCATTAAATAGCCCCATTAAACGAGCCGATCGTCTCTTTTTCGGGGCGGGTCGCTCTCTCCGGGGCTTCCTGCATCGAGCCGAAAGCCCCTCTGATCGGGCGCCGCCCGGCAGTTTGGTTTAATTTTTATGACTTCATTGTAAAATATACGCGGACGGTACATCATGTTTGGTGATCAGAAATATCGCCAAATTATGCAACCTTGTTTCAAGCATAGTGCTTCAAGGAACTTCCGATTATCCGTGAGAATGAATGTCCTATCTTGTACGGAAGATCGGAAAGCGCGAAAATTCGAATGTCAGCTCTTTTAATAACCAAAAATTAAAAAAAAAAAAAAAAAAAAAAAATCATTAAATTTTGTGGACACAAAAATTGACTTCAGGATTTCATGGAAGGAAAAAAGTGTTGTATCGTGAGTTGTCAACTAGGCAGAGTATTGGAATTGCAGGTTTAGCGTTTGAAGCATGTCGCCGCGACGTACTCGCCGAATGCTTATAGAGTTGGTGTTCATTCAATTCTTGGGTTTGAAAGTCATGGGGTCAGTCATTAGCAGTTACCTAGAGTGCTGGGATCGTAATAACTTTTCCTTCCCTTCAGTGCTATGCCTAAAGTGTGGATGTCGCCACACCAGTGCCATCTAGTAGCTCTATGTTACTGGCACCTAGAAGTCGAGGTCAATAGTTGGACTAGTATGATCCCCACTTTCACGTTAGGAACTTACTTCTGCCTTATTTCCCGTTCGCTAAAAGCTGCTTGGGTAAGTTAACCCTTTATGTCTCAAATTAATTTAACAATGAATTTTTTTTATACTTTTTTGATTTGTTTTAGTTGAAAATACAGCAACATATTTACAGAGTAAAAATTTTTTTTGAAAAGCAGTAAGTCCTCCTATGCCTTAGAGGTCCTAAGAAAACTTTCCGATCATATGTACCATCTGTCAGTCTCTCAGCAAAGTACAAGGAGTGGTACTTAAAAGCTTCAGCATGATTCCAGCCATTTAAGGATTCATAAAGTTAATGTAAGCGGGACATCTGAGTCCCGTCCGGGGCATAAAGTGTTAAATTAGTATAACCTTTTACTCACTATTGTTGGTACTTGAGGATCTCCGAGGAGGTGAAGCACCGTTCACTCAAAAATCAACTCCTCAACTTAAAAGTAGTAAGTAAATGCTACCTGTGGATGCTATTCCAGAAAATACAGTAGAAATCTCGTTCGCTGAAATTCAACATTTTTTTCTTTAAAAATTTTAGTTGTTAGCTAAAAGTCTGATGACTTTCTCAAGTATCTCCGACTCACGTCGAAGCTTCGTGCTCTTACTGCTGTATCTAGGCATGAAGTAATCAGGCACTTAAATTTCTCTCTTAATAGAGGAACTAAATAATGCACAAGTCTGTGCTTAACTCAAATTGTAAATATTTTTAGCTCACATCATTGTCTTTCTATTTCGTCCATTTATTGGCGTTAACCCATTAATGCCTAGCGTCCCTTTTTATGGACGGTCCAAAAAAGGGTCTGAATTTCCCCAAAATGAACATTTCAACCAAATAATAGTGTTCAATTATTACTTTGGTATTGTTTCAATTCATTATTAATAGATCGCATCACATAACCATTGTAAAGTGTGTTCTGTAGCCGTTTTATTAAGATCTTTATCAAGAATTACATTGTTCACAGTCTCAAGAACAAAAAACTAAGTTTTTAAAATTATTCCCAGCTTCCCAGTTTATGTTAATTGCTGCTTTTATTTCTTCTTATAAAATGTCTTTTTAAATATTATCTTGTAAGCAGAAAAAAGTTTAGTAAAAAAAGTATGTACCCTCTGGTGACTAGCGTCCCTTTCTAGGGACGATTTTTCTTTTCGTTTTTTTTTTTTAATAAAAGAATTATTTTTTACAGGATATTTTTTTAATTATTTTTCCTGACCATTAAACACTATTTGTAACCAGTATACAAAATATCTTCGGAAAAAAAAGTCAAGCATTAATGGGTTAATATCGAAAAAGGACGGTTTAAAACTTTAACTTTTTATTTCCTTAAAAGAAATTTTTTTACCAAAGTTAGGTAGGGGCATTGGAAAAAGCGACGAAAAATTTAAGTGAAAATAAAAAGTTTCATTTTTGTTTTATCGAAGAGAAATTGATTTCTTATTTACCAGTTTTACTTAAGGCAGATATCCACGATAAATGCTACCTGTTATTTCGCAGACGATTAAGTCCCCCCCCTCCCACCCTCATAAGTATTCTTCCTAAACCCTTCTCCCCCTTCGAGCAAAATAAAAAATTATTTTCGACAGGTGAAAATAATCCTCCCGGATTTCGCAAAGCTAATTTTGATGCAGAGGCAATTTTCATCTTCTTCTCAAATCCGATTTTTCCCCTCTTGTAAAGAACGTTGTAAAACCTTTTTTACTTCAAGTGCAGCGTTTTTTTTTTTTTTTTTTTTTTGTTAAATCCTAAAAAGATTTCGAGATGATGGCAAATAGCTTTTTTTCCCCCTTCCTAAATTTTGTTTATCCTGTTAAGCGTAGTATTTTTTAAAAAAGGATTTATCTATTTTTTAATTTATTTGCATTCTCATTTTTTCCATGATCCGAAATTCTTTTATTAATATTTATTTATGCCATTGATGACACAATCGATTTTTATCATTAGGTTTATTATTATGGACTAATGCTAATGTCACCAACGGCTGTAATATGCTTTTTTATTCATGAACTTGATTTCATACTGCCATATTGTTATCATTGCTTTATTTCCTTATCAGACTGTTCTCTTTTTACTACCTACATTTTAGTAAACTTATGATGTAGATAATTGAGTTGGCTATAATTAATGTAGTGGATAATATTTCGTTGGGTTTATTAATGTATTTAAATTACTGATAGTTATTTTGTTTAGAATGCTTTTATTATCCGTATTTATTATACCCATCTAAAAATCTCGATAACTTGGAAATGTCAGGGAAATTTTTCGAACTTCTGAAACCCTCGAAAAGTCAAGAAAACTTTAAATTTCTGAAGTGCGGGTATAATTTTTTTTCCTGGAAATAGGGTAATGTAGAGAGCAAAAGGAAATGGCAAGGGCAAAGTGAAATAGTAATTTATTTTCACAGTTTGCAGTTCCACTTATCTAGCAATATTTTACTATGTTCTTAAAGATAGTTAATTCCAGTCGAACAATAAATTGTTTTGAACATCAAGGTACATAATTATACAAGGCATTTGCAAAAGTTACTTCCCACATTGTAATATTTTGCTACTAAAAATAGTTTTTGTTGTTATAAAATGATCAAGTTTTTGTAATAAAAATTTGAGATATTAATTGCGATTTACTGATCCTGCTGTGAAGTACTTTTGTTAATATTAGGCATGTTAAGACATGCAATTTTTCAAGTGCACTCGGGGCAAAGTGAAAGAGCTCATTTTCTTTACTCATTCATTCAATTTATTCATTTCCGTTCCTTTGCTTAATTCACTTATGCATTCATTCGTTCATATTTTTTTTATTCATTTACTATTTTATTCAATCATTTATGTTTTCTCATTTTTAATTAATTTATTTACTCCATTATTGTTTCATTATATTTTATTCATTTCTTCATCATTTTATCGAACGAAAAATAATTTTAATAATAAAATATTTTTTAGAAAGTATGTTATCAGGAAAATATTTTACATTTCACTTTACCTTTTGCATTTTTGGAGATTTAGTTTGTACTTTTCTTTATGTGCTGTAATTTTCAGACTCAGGGATAAATGTTAAGTATTATTTTTAATGATACGTATTTAAAAAAAAAAATAAGTCAATAAAAATCAAATCTGAAAGCTGATGTGGAATAGACATCCTGCATTATGTGCAGGGTGACGAAACATCCTTTTTTATTCATGTAACACTACTAAAAGTGTAAAAGAAAATTAACGCTATCATTGCTTTTTTTTCCCCTCTCATCTGTTTTATTCTTAATATTCGCCATTTTGCGAATAATAGAACAGCTGTATTAGCAAAATAGCTTGCATTTTACCGAATAAAATTCTCTCATTCCAGAAAATTGAGGAAGCATAAAAAAATCGTCCAGAATTGCGAAAACATAAGATGAAATCGATGAAGCAAAAAAGTTTTTTCCCTCAGCAATCGATGAAAGATAAACTTTTTCCGCTTTTTGTCTTGGTTTTTGCAAAGCTTGTAAGGCAGGTAGAACTTTTTCCGAGATCCCCCCCCCCCCCATCAAAGTCAATAGTAATCAGAATCAAAGTCAATATGTGTTTCACTGATTTTTTTTTATTTAATATCTTGAAATCCATTTCGATTTGACTTCTTTTAGTTTCTATGCATTTAGCATATTGCTTTCCGTGGCACTGGAGAATAAGTTTTCATATTTGTGTCTCGGACTTGGTCTTTCATGATGTGGGGTAGAATTTTAGTCCTCAGACTAAAAATTTTTCTTTGGGGATTTGTTCAAAAGAATATTTTCTTTCATTTTAAAGGAGTAACTATTACAGGTGGTTTAGAAGAAAATTATGTAATAGTAAAGGTATTGTACATACGTAAATAACTTATTGTTCTGTTCTTTTTTGCAGAAAAAAAAACCATGCGCATATTTAAAAAATGCAGTTAATGGAATTCGTATTTTCAATGAGTTTTTAACACAATGATAAAATTACCTTTATCATAAAACTTTTTGAGTCTTTTTGAATATTTTTTATATTTAGACTTAAATGATAAAATTAACTTGTAGATAAGCATAAAACTTTTTGAGTATTTTGTGTACTTTTTATAGTTAAAAAATACAACTACAGTCGACGCTCCTTATAACGACCACTCGTTATAAAGACCATCCTAATATAACGACCGGTGAGAAAACCCGCAACTGTATCCCAATATGATCTATGTTCTACCTCTTATAGCGACCACTCGTTACAAAGACCGTTTTCTGTAGGACGGAAACGGTCGTTATATCGAACATCTATTGTATACTTAAATGAAAAAACTAGCTTGTAGATAAGCGTAAAACTTTTTTTATAAGAACACCCATAAATAATTTTGGCAGAAGAAATGAAATATGATTGGTTGGTTCATTATGATTTGAAAATAAAGAGATACCAACAGTATATCAACATGGGCAACAACAACGTTTCTTGTGAAACCAGCTCAAGCAACCAAATTTTGATCGCTTTTGATCTTGGTTCCAGTTTAGCTTGAATTTTTTTCCTACTCTGGAAAAAAGGTTTGCGAAATCTATGTGTGCAATTTTTGTTAGAAATTTTTCTAAATGTATATACATATTGAAGCAAATGCACCCACAGCTCGATCATAGCATCCTAAGACTTCTGTTTTGTCCTTATTATGGACTCCTCAGTTATTAATAGTCAATGATTGAGCCGGAGGCAAAAATTCCTCTTAATGTAGCTAAGATAGCTAACAAACTAGTAGATAAAGTGAATTTATCTTACAAACGAGCGTCCGCAAACTATGGTGCGGCTGAACTTGAAATTTGAAGGCAAAAGCTGGGTAAAATGCAATGAGTTACCGTCCATAAGCCAGGGCTGAGGCAGAACTGAAGCAAATGTACCCGCAGCTCGTTCATAGCATCCTAAGACTGCAGTTTCGTCCTTATTATGAACTCCTCAGTTAGGAATAGCCAGTGATCGAGCTGGAGGTAAAAATTCCTCTTAATGTAGCTAAGATAGCTAACAAACTGGTAGATAAAGTAAATTTATCTTACCAGCGAGCGTCCGCAAACTATGGTGCGGCTGAACTCGAAGTTTGAAGGCAAAAGCTTGGTAAAATGCAATGAGTTACCGCCCATAAGCCAGGGCTGAGGCAGAACTGAAGCAAATGTACCCACAGCTCGATCATAACATCCTAAGACTGCAGTTTTGTCCTTATTAATAAGGACGAAATTTGACAGTACTGCCTCAGCCCTGGCTTATGGGCGGTAACTCATTGCATTTTACCCAGCTTTTGCCTTCAAATTTCGAGTTGAGCCGCACCATGGTTTGCGGACGCTCGCTGGTAAGATAAATTTACTTTCTCTACCAGTTTGTTGGCTATCTTAGCTACATTAAGAGGAATTTTTGCCTCCGGCTCGATCATTGGTTATTCCTAACTGAGGAGTCCATAATAAGGACGAAACTGCAGTCTTAGGATGCTATGATCGAGCTGTGGGGGCATTTGCTTCAGTTTTGCCTCAGCTCTGACTTATGGGCGGTAAACTCATTGCATATGTACATACTGTTAAAACTGAGAATTTTGATCGGTTCAGAGCTAATCGTTTTTTATTGTTTTTCTTATATATAAATGATATTATTTAAGTTAAACCATATCTGGAGACCAAATACTGTAATCGCATCAGAAATGCGATTTAATCTCTTTCATTTTGAAGTTAGAAATAACTTTGCTGTCATTTCCCATTCATGCCTCAAGTAGAGGGGTATAAAGCGTCGGAAATAATAGTTGGCTTATATTTAACTAAATTTGTTTTGAATTGCCCGCTCTTAAGATTAGATTGGATTATGAGTGTGGAAAAAATGTGACTTTTGGAAAATAATCCACTTGTCTTTCTAGATTTAGCAAAAGAATTTTCACGATTCGGTGAACTGTAGTTTTCTACCTTGTTGTTTTGATTTGTAGTTTTAAAACTTTTTTCATTTCTCTTCTTATGTGCGTTACTCAAAAATATTTTGGAAAATTTAGAGATTATTATACAAATTCTGAATTTTATTAAAAGTAATATTTTACGCTCTCTTTTAAACCAATTTTGTTTTTCCGAAAAATTTAATATTCTATTTAGAAATATCTGTTCTTTTTGTTTAAGGGGAAGAAATTGGCTTTTGGCGGATGGCATCGTCGAATTTTGCAGAGTTTTTGAAGGAAAAAAAAATAATTTGGAAATGACAGTTTTACGTAAAAAATTGTCATTTATTCTCTAAACTTTTAACTTTGGCTTTGAATTTTTGTCATATTTTATTTACACATAACGCTGTTTATTGCTTTTCGATTATACAAACTACGATTTTGACGAATCGATTTTAAAGGTCCCTTTGGGTTCATTTTAATAATATTAGACTGTAAAGATAAATTTGAAGACCAAATTTTGATTCAAAGTGAACAGAGAATATGCATAAAATTTTTATCACTAATCTTTTCGGAATTATATTTATCACAGCACTTTCCGTTGTTTCTTAAATTTGATGACTGCGATTGCGAATAATGCGGTGCATCGCAAGACTTCATTAACTGCAGTAATCAAGGCATTCCTGTACATAATCAGGAAACTACTTAGGCAGCATAATAAACGCCATATATCACTAACCGCCGTTAATATTGAGCACACGGGAATGTCATATGAAATAATAATGATAGTAATATCAAAAGAAAGAAAAAACAATCCTCCTATTTTATGTATGTAACGCCGGGCATATGATCGGTCATTTAGCTCCCAATAGTGTTCATGGCCGCACACATCTATTACGTGGCGAAGTGTGAATGGTCATCGGGACACCGGATAATGAGGAGTAATGGCGACCATTAGTGCCTCGGCCGCAGAATGAGGGCCAGAAATGGTTTTTCTTCCATTTCCTGTCAGCCGACTTTAGCAGAAAATATGCTTGCTTTGATGTGTCCAGTTTTTGTTTTGTGATTATGGGAAGAATATTTTGTTCTTCGTTCTTGGTGATATGATCGTGATATCATTTTGCTGTTGGCTTAGGTCTCGTGAATCATCATTGGCGATGCATTGTGAGATGTGTTGGCGCAGGTCAAGGGCGGATCCATCCAGTTAATTTTATGGTAATAAACTGTAAAAATTGCTAATTTTGTTGTAATAAACTGCAAGATTGCTAATTTTACAGTAATAAACTGCAAGATTTCTAATTTTACAGTAATAAACTGCAAGATTGCTAATTTTACAGTAATAAACTGCAAGATTGCTAATTTTAGTTTATTACCGTACATTTTAGTTTTAAATTGGAACCTCTGCTGCCTGTATTATACTGTTGTTTTTACAGTAAAATACAGCTAAATTTTACGGCAATGAACGGTAAAATTGCTTACTTTACAGTAAGGAACTAAAATCGCTAGTTTTACAGTTTTTTACTGTGTATTTTACAGTTTTAAATTGGAACCTCGGCTGCCAGTATTTATACTGTAAAAACAACTGTTCATTTTTTATAGTGCTGAAATTTTCAAGGGAGGGGCAATTTTTGATTTTTGTTACTGGACCCTTTACTATACATATCCTGATTTACATTTGTTGAATACAAATATTTCAGTCTTTAATACCGAAGCATTTTCAGAGTTGGGGCTGGGCCCTTTCCCTATTATCATCGAAGGTTGGCTGCTATGGCGTTTTTTTTTGGAATTTCAATTTCGAAAAGTTTTTCGGGAAAGAATTCCAAACCCCATTTGTTGTCCCCAGCATCATCAAAGATGGACAGCAATTAAAAAAAAAATATTCCGAAACATTTTCAGTTAAGGGAGCCCTCCACCCCTACAAAAACATCATCACAGATCATCCAAAATTCTATTTTTTTAATATTTAATCTTGAATTGTTTTTGTGTGGAGTCCCCAATTGAGGGGCAATCGCCAATCCATTGCATCCTTCATTGGTTCAGTTGGAAAAAAGGAGGAAGAATTGCTCAAATTCATGTAAACGGGTATAATTGTTTTTCCCTATTTCCCGCTTGAAGCCGGTTCATTACATTTTCTTCGTAAACGCGATCCATTTGTAATCTAAAGTTATTTAAAAAAGAAAATTTAAACAAAAAACTAAATTATACATTAAATTTATGTATAATAGACAACATAAGTGTAATTTTCATCTCATCAAGCTGTAATCTATTGAAAAGGTAGGAAGAACGACAAGCTACATGTAAATATTTAAATTGCATACCTAATTGGGTATACTTAAATTGCATGCTGATTCAAAGGACCCCAATGGGATGGTGATGATTTTTGCAACCTTTCACGTTATAAGTAAAACTGCCTGAAGTCAGTTACTTCGCGATTTTCCGGAGAAGAAAATGCAAAATCGCTAAATTTTAGTTAACACATTTTTCGACATTTCAAACGATGAATACGTTTGTACAGTTCTTTAAAAAAATGAGGAACTCTTAAAATGTTCTGATTGTTTCTTAGTCTTCAAGCATTAATATGTCAATTTTAAAAAATCACCGCCAGGGTGGGAATATTTGTTTCCATCTGCCCTAGCGGCCTTTATATATTTTATTTTATGTCGTTTATAATTTTACGTTTCAAAAGCGTATTTTTATGCCTCGTTTATGTTCATAATTGCAACAGCTTTCTTAACAATAATATCTCACCGTAACTAGATATCTCTGCTAATGAGAAATAATAGCTAACATTAACCTCTCCTCTTGCGCAAGATATATACTCTCCTACTTGTCTCATAGCTTCTAATTTTTGGCAACAGGAATATATCTGTCTGTTTTAATGCTCAGAAGCTCTTCATCAATTAAATGCCGTTTACTCCCTTATTCTTCCTATCTGGATTGTTGAGTGTAATTTATATTAATATAACGTTCTCCGATGGCGGAATCGATTCTGAACAAATCTGTTATGGTAAATGTTTCTTGGAAATCATGGGACATTTTCAAATCATTTTATTTTGTCAAGTATTTGAGTAAATGAGAGTGCTTCTGTGAAAAAAAGATCCGTTTTTAAGTTTAGACATCACAAGTTTCCTTGGAGATTTAATTTTTAAGCATTGAAGTAATTATATTGTTTTCATCGACAAATTTGAATATAAAATTCATACTTGCTTATCAACAAAAAAATATTTTTATTTTGGAATAGCTATTTTAAAATTTATTTTGGGAATTTTACTTCATTGTTATCATGAATTGATGTTCCTGTCTGATTTAGCAGGATATACAACGCAGATTTTTTTTTTTTTTGATAATTTTCATTAGTCTCATTATTCTTTTCGTCTAATTGAAGGGAACAAAACAAACTTTTTTTTGCGCTGATTTTTCCATGAAAAATATTATATACTCGTTCGAATTTGTTTTCGCTTGTTGTCATTTATTGGAACTTATTGTTGTTGTTATTATTATTTAGCGTATTTTTACTATCAAGAGACTCTGCCTCAGGTTCACTTTCACTCGTGACCCTCTCCCCTCCTAATCTCTATTACATTCTGGGGAAAATTTCTATCACTGAGAAAATTTGGTCGCTATTTTTCCTCACGTTGTCGATGCAGATAAAGCAACAGAAAAAAAAAATAATGACGATTTGAGTAGAAAAATAAATCAAGAGGTTTTTAAAACGAGAAACCCAGAAATAGCCATGCACTAAATGAATGGGTGTGCGCATAAACAACGTCAGTCCAGAACTTCAAATTGTTTAGAAGAGAGAAAAAACGTCTTAATTCTAGCATTGTTTTTACGGTTAACGTTCAAATAATAGGCCCCGTATCTTTCGAATTACTAACCTGACTGACGTGATTTTTGACCTCAATACACATCTTACCTCCCACAGCTTGTTTCCACAAAAAACGAATTTTCGAATTTTTGTGACTGATGTTGTTTTTGCACTCACCGATTCAAATGACCAGATTATGTGTAAAATATAACGATCGCCGCAATTTGTCAAATGTCCCTGCCTCACATACTATGCCTTTCATTGACAGCGTATTCAAATAATTTTCAAAGTAATTAATAAATATACATTTATATTTTCAAGGTACAGATTGCATGTTTTCAGAAAAAAAAAATAAATTATACTTTCCCAAGTAGCACACTTCGTATTTTAAAGGTTGTAAAATGGTTATTAACGTTGTGACAATGGATTAAAAACGTTTATAAAAAGTTAAAACGTTTTTTTTGTGCTACCTGGGTTGATATCAATCTAAAAAGATGTAAAAACTTAAATTCTTCAAACACGTTTTCTGATTTCGAAGTTCTTTAATTAGTTTTCTTTCTAAACTCTTACAAGCCCTCTTTCTGATTATGTAAGAAATAGTTTTTGTGCTTTTTATTGCTTGTTTTGCAGTAGTAGTAGTAATAAATCGTAAAGTAAATAATCATTTGTAATTAGGTATGAGATTTTTTCCCCTCTCCGTCCCATTTGCATGTCACCTGATAATTCATTAGAGCAAAAAATTCTTTTAATTTGTGGAATACGCTGGCTTGAGTAGGCTTTGGATTTAATTAAATGCAATTTTAATTCTTAATTTTTTTTCTTGCTGTTAAGAGAGAGGATTTATTGCTTTTGGTTCTTCTTTTAGAACAGGTTGCCTTTGCAGTGCTTTGTCAAAGCATTTCAGCTTGTAATTATACAGAAAGCAGAAGAAATAAAAAGTTGAATTGAGGTGTCTCGACTTTGCTTGTCTAGGCGTCAAAATGACAAATTGAAGAGCGGTTTTAATCTATCAGACATACTTGAAGTTTTTGCATATATTTAAAAATAAATCCATAAACAATAAAAAAAAAAACCGCCAGTTTTGAGAAAGCGTTTTTTTCTATTTCTTGCCCTCAACGGCTGGTCACGATTGCAATGGATGCAAAAAGAGACTGTTGATGATGTCATAATTTTTGTCTGCAAATTTACTCCCCCCTCCCTCGTCGTCTTTAAGTGTCACGCCTCAGCTTACCCCCTCCCCTTTCTTTGTCACATGTCTCATAGTTTCAACAAATATATTGTTATAAAAGAAGTGCGATTTCACAGTTCTCGTTATTGACCCCCTCCCCCCTGTGTCACAATTTCAAATCCCCGCCCCTCAAAGTGTGAAATGATTTGTGGACAGCTTCCCAAAGGAAAAAAAATCGTTTGGAATGATCTAGAAACTAAAGCACTGAATTTGGCGCGTAAGTTTAGAGTCCTCGGCCACCAACATTTACCTCTTCTTTTTTTTAATTTTTTTCCCATTTTCGATAACTAGTATGAAGTGTTTTCAAGGCCCTAAGTATTTTTAGCACAAAAATAAAATGAGTATAATTCGAAGTTAAATATTAATGAAATAAAAATAAGCAAATTTTATAAAAAATAATTTCTTTGAAGCTTATCAATTTCATTAAAAAATTATGGAAGGAATTAAAATGAATAAATTAATTGATTAAATGAAAATAATTAAATATTAAGTTTCGTTTTGAATGGTTTGAAGGTAAAAACAAGTTTGTGGTCTTTGTGTTAGCATTTTATTGTTTAAGACAAAGAGAGAAGGAGAAAGAAGTGTTTTGCGACGGATTTAACTCACTTAAAGTAATTCCTATTCAATTCTAAGCCTTTAAAATGCTAATTCAATGCTTGCAAAGGGATTTGTTTCGTCTTATTTTTATCTTGTAATTTTAATCATTGTTCAGCGAACGTCGGAATTCCTTTTCTCGTTCAACTAAGAAAAACGAATTGGCCAATCTGTCGGAAAGAAAAAAAAAAAGAGAAACTTATTCAATGCTCGCAATTTAAAATCATATCAGTTTTTTTAATTATAATTTTTTAGTTGTTCAAAAATTCATGGATTTTTGTTCATCCGAAAATCAGATTTTATCGTTATGATGACATTTAACATTTAAAAGCGCTGAATAAGAAAATGGCATTGATTGCACTGTAAAAAATGAATGTTGTTTTTACAGTATAACATAGCTAATTTTATGGTAATAAACTTACGGTAATTTTACATTATGGTAAACTGTAAAATTGCTTCTTTTACAGCACTAAACTGTGAAGTTGCTAATTTTACAGTAATAAACTGTAAAATTGCTAATTTAAGTGTATTACAGTGCATTTTAGTTTCATACTGGAACTTCTGCTGCCAGTATTATACTGTTGTTTTTACGGTATAATACAGCTAAATTTTACGGCAATAAACTGCAAAATTTCTCACTTTACATAAGGAAACTGTAAAATTGCTAGTTTTACTGCCTATTACTGTGCATTTTACGTTTTTAGATTGGAACCTCAGCTGCCAGTATCTACTTATATTAAAAACTGAGTATCTTTCTAACTATCTTTCTAACTATCTTTCTTTCTAACTATCTTTCTATGTCACGCTTCTTTCTCCTGAACGCCAATGAACTGAAAGTCGAACCAGGTACCGATAGATAGGTAATTTTTCAAGCTTCATTAGTTTCAATCTATATAATTATACGATTTTAATTAGCGAAGATATCAATTAATAAGTAGTCAAGTTTAAAGCGATTAAGCCTAATAAATGATTAAATATGAAATCCATTCTTGCATTGCAAAACGTGGTTGCCATACCATGAAACAATAATAAAAATGAAAATGAGAATTTTGAATGAAGGCTTAACTAAATCAAACACGAAACTTATAAGCGGGCGACTTACATAGTATTTTTATCGCTAGCTACTTGTAATATTTTGAAACATTCATTTGTTGAAGAGCCATCTACTTATATTAAAAACTGAGTATCAATGTCTGCTTTTTCTCCTTTGAGCGAGCTGAACCAAGGGGGATCCAGCTTCTGGTTAAGGAGGGGGTCATTTTCGGAAAGGGGGGGTCAAAGTGCAATTTTTGTGCAAAAATGGGGGGGGGGGTTTGGCAGTTTTTTCGTAAAATAAGTCCCAAAAATGCAATTTTTTGCTATATTTGGTCGGTTAAGGGGGGGGGGTCATGATCCGCATGACCCCACTCTGGATCCGCGCCTGAGCTGAACTTACTGAAACTTTCCTCACCATCTTGAAGGCGCGAAGCATCTCAATAATTCGAATGATTTTTTTTATACAGGAAAAAAGTAAAGGCGTGAAGCGCCTGTTAGCGAGCCGCCTTGGCGGGGAGTAGTTTCTTGACATTTTCCTCACTACTTTCAGGGCACGAAGTGCCCTTGCAACGCCGGGCCACGTTCGTGGTACGTCTTGAAATCGAATGAACATTAAATTATATCAAATAAAACTTCAGAATGAGGTAAAAGTTAGAGAGGGGGGACGTTATGCATCAACATGCCGCAGGAAGCTAATCTAGCTGCCCTGGCAGCTAGTCTACTTATATTAAAAACTGAGTATCTTTCTAACTATCTTTCTATGTCACGCTTATTTCTCCTGAACGCCAATGAACTGAAAGTCGAACCAGGTACCGATAGATAGGTAATTTTTCAGGCTTCATTACTTTCAATCTATATGATTATACGATTTTAATTAGCGAAGATATCAATTAATAAGTAGTCAAGTTTAAAGCGATTAAGCCTAATAAATGATTAAACTTCCAAGACATTTTTTCTTACCGTTGCCATTTTGAATTAAAACGTTAATTAAATTATTGAACTATTTAAAATTCCAAGATATTTCTTTCCGTTGCGATTTTAAAGCAGGAATTCAAGTGAAACACGGACGATCGCAACTCACCAATGCAATCGCAAATTCCAAAATTTGGATTCAAGTGAAACGAATTCACTTGAATTCGACTTACAGTAGCGGTTGCAATATGCGATCGCCTCGAAGCGACTGCAATGGTGTTTCACTTGAATTCGGCCCTAAATTAAAACGTTAATTAAATTGAACTTTTTAAAATGAAAGAGTGTTATTTTTTTCCATTGTCATTTTAAATACGTGTTATAACAAAGTTCTAACAATTGTTTTTATTCTAATTATTAATGACATATTTTTTCTCTGGTACCATTTTGAAAATGTGTTTTTAAATAAAATTGCAATTGCTGTTTTTAGAAGGGACTTTTTCTGGCTGCGATCCATAAGTAGTCAAATTTAAAGCGAATGTTTAATTAATAAGTAGTCAAATTTAAAGCGATTAAACCTAATAAATGATTAAACTTCCAAGACATTTTTTCTTACCGTTGCCATTTTGAATTAAAACGTTAATTAAATTATTGAACTATTTAAAATTCCAAGATATTTATTTCTTTCCGTTGCGATTTTGAATTAAAACGTTAATTAAGTTGAACTTTTTAAAATGAAAGAGTGTTATTTTTTTCATTGTCATTTTGAATACGTGTTATAACAAAGTTCTAACAATTGTTTTTATTCTAATTATTAATGACATATTTTTTCTCAGGTACCATTTTGAAACTGTGTTTTTAAATAAAATTGCAATTGCTGTTTTTAGAAGGGACTTTTTCTGGCTTCGATCCAAATATTAAAAGAACTTTTTCGTTTAGAATTTTGCAATTAATTTTACCGGAAGAAAGCGGTTTGGAAATAATTGTTTTTGGAAAGGAATTTTATTTGTAATTTAGGGAGAGTGCTAAGTATGCGCTACTTGACATCGTCTTTATTTTTGAGGAAGCATGTGCAAATAATTCGATTGATTCTTTGATGCAGGAAAGCTTTTTAGCGAGCCGCTTTAGCGGGGAGTAGTTTATTAAACTTTTCCTTGGTACTTTAAAGGCGAGCCGCCTTGGCGGCGAGTAGTTTATTGAAACTTTCCTCGCTACTGTAAAGGCGAGCCGCCTTGACGGCGAGTAAACTGTTTAAACTTTTCTCATTACTTTAAAGGCGAGCCGCCTTGGTGGCGAGTAGTTTTCTCAAACTGCCTTCACTACATTACAGCCCGTGCAACGCCGGGCTACGCAGCTAGTAATACTGTAAAAACAGCAACTCATTTTCTGCAATGTGCCATCTTAAGGATGTTCTTTGCTGCTTGTAATCTTGTTGAAGCATAGCCGGACGTCACTTCACTGATTTGGATGTAGTAAATAGCACTGCCTGTGTTGAGAGACTAAGAAGTCGCTATAGCGGACAACGTTTGAGAGAGTCTAAGATGAAACAAAAACCTAATTTAAAAAATATAATAAAAAAAATAAATGAATATCAGTTCAGTTTATTTATTCGACTGAAGTACACGAAAAGTATTCCCGCCTTAGCGTTCAACGTGTATAAACTATTTTAAAGAATTGCTTGCAATTTTTTTTAACAATAAATAAAAAATTAAATTTTTTTTGAAAAATTTGCAGATGATCAATTTCGTTAAACTGCGTGATTATTAGAAAGCTGCGTTTATGCTTTTTGTGCATAAACTCATGTTTTCGTATTGAACATGTAGTTTTTTTTTAAATCTTGAAACACTCGGCTGCATTATTGTTGCTTTTGCGCATATTTAACATTGGTTCATTATTTGTATAATAATGTTGCACTTTTATTTTGTTATCTTTTATCAGTGGGGTATTCATTTGTGCAGGCCTTGATTTCTTATTTGCTCTGCGTCAAAAGGAAGATCATCAACTATTTTGAGCAGTTCCTCCCCATATAATATGAAGGGCCAGGGGGAAAAAAGATGCAAATCACTTTTTCGTCAATTTTGAGATATTATCGCTATCTAGGGGATATGAAGGAGTAGTATCATCTGGTAGAACAACAAGGGGAGAGAAAAGATGAGAATCGACCGAAATGTGCATGAAAACTCGAAAAACTACATAAGGAGCTACGAGAAATCAAACTTTGTTCTTCGTTTTTCTCGAAATCGCTTTTTGGTCACTTTCATCTTTTTTTCCCCTGGCCCTTCATATTTTATACCGAAATCACGTGGATTGGGTAATAATGATTTAAAATGGTTTATTTTCAACCTCATAAGAACTCGCACACAGAGGCATTTATCTGAAAAGGAAGCAGTTTACTTTAATCCCTTACAAAATATTTAATCTTCCTTTTGGATAGCATTAGGAAGCGCTGTTCTGCATTTCCAAATGCTTCTTTTTGCATGCTTTTTAATAAAACTCTGATTTTAAAATAGAATCTGCTGCTTGTAGTGTTTTGATATTTTTCAAACTAGACCCCGTTTTTTCTTTCGGAAAATGTTGTTTCAAGTTTATTTTCTTTTACTTTTACTCATTTTTTTAAGTAATATATATATGTTATCTAATTATATATTAAAGATGCCTAATGATAATGTCGCAGCAGCTAATGAAATGGTTTAAACGAAGACTTAAGTAGATTGAAAACTTTATTTTGCTATAGATAAAAATAAGACTATAGTTGCATTGCTGTAAAAATTTATTACTTAATCCTTTTTCATTTCTTCAACAAAAATCATTTAGGTTCAAGAAGGTATCCAATACTGTGGATAATATTTTGAGCTTTTAGGGGGGGGGGAGATTTGCCCTCCCCACGAACAAACCCTTGCTTTGAGGCCACATTGTAACTGCTTAATGTTAAAATTACACTGAAGTGACAAAAGTCATGGGATACCTCTTAATATCGTGTCGGCCCTCCTTTTGCCCGGCGAAGTGCAACAACTCGACGTGGCATGGACTCAACAAGTCGTTGGAAGTCTTCTGCAGGAATATTGAGCCATGCTGTCTCGATAGACGTCCATAATTGTGAAAGCGTTGATGGGGCAGGATTTTGGGCACGAACAGACCTCTCGATGGTATCCCATAAATGCTCAATGGGATTCATGTCGGGCGATCTAGGTGGCCAAATCATTCGTTGGAATTGTCCAGAATTTTCTTCAAACCAATTGCGAACAGTTGTGGCCCGGTGACATGGCGCATTGTCATCCATAAAAATCCCATCGTTGTTTGGGTACATGAAGTCCATGAATGGCTGCAAGTGATCTCCAAGTAGCTGCACATAAGCATTTCCAGTCAATGTTCGGTCCAGTCGCACTAGAGGACCAAGTCCATGCCATGAAAAAACAGCCCACACCATTACGGAGCCACCACCAGCTTGAACAGTGCCTTGCTGACAGTTTGGGTCCATGGCTTCGTGGGGTCTGCGCCACACTCGAACCCTACCATCGGCTCTTACCAGCTGAAATCGTGACTCATCGGACCAGGCCACGGTTTTCCATTCATCTAGGGACCAACCGATATGCTCACGTGCCCACGAGAGTCGCTGCAAGCGATGTCGTTCTGTCAGTAAAGGCACTCGAGTCGGTCTTCTGCTGGAATAGCCCAAGAAATCCAAATTTCTCCGCACAGTTCTAGCAGACACGTCCATTGTACGTCCCACATTGATTTCTACGGTGATTTGACGCAGTGTTGCTTGTCTGTTAGAATTTACGACTCTTTGCAGACGTCGCCGGTCTCGATCTTTAAGTGCAGGCGGTCGACCACTGCGCTGTCCATGGTGGGATGTTATGCCTGAAATTTCATACTCTCGGCACACTCTTGACACAGTGGATCTGGGAATGTTGAATTCTCTAACGATTTCCGAAATGGCATGACCCATGCGTCTAGCTCCAACTAACATTCCGCGTTCAAAGTCTGTTAATTCACGTCGTGCGGTCATCATCACGTTAAAACCTCTTCTCATGAATAACTTGAACAGAAATGAAAGCTCTGTAAAAGCACTGCGCATTTATACCTGTTCTATGCGATGCTACTGCCATCTGAAAATTTGCATATTGCTATCCCATGACTTTTGTCACTTCAGTGTATAATCAATGCAAATATTAAATTAAACATTTTATTTGAAAAGAAAATGTTTTCTCCTCAAAGACATTTGACTCGTACATTGTTTTCAACCAGACTCGTCATTTAGGGAGGGCAGGGGGGGTCAATTGCCCCCCCCCCGGCTTTGAGAAATCAATGTATTTACATATAAGTGGGCGTGGTTTTTGCTGTTTTCCGATGAAATTGCATTGTGTTTTCACCCTTTGCCTCCCCCTGGAAAAACTTGAAATGACGTCCCTGTTTTCAACCCTTTTGGTTGTCATGACAGCGTTTTTCTCAGGTTTCAAAATTTGAATATACTTCATTTACTAAATCTTAAAGAGAAATTTAGTAGTTTTTGTGGAAAGTCGAGCATGTGGCAGCAGTTCAGCTTTCATTATAATGCTAACGACGTTTGGCAACATTCTGTTGTTCGATTTTAATCTCTTCAAAATTTTGTTTAAGACGCACGACGTTTTCATTTTGCTTTATATTTCTACTTGTTCTTATTAAAACTCTTGTTTTACTCATAGCCATCTATGCATAACGTTCCTTTTTACAACAGTTTTAACTAACAACTTTAACATTACCACATTATTTAACTATTCGTTTGTTTTCTGTTTTACATTTTAATTCATATGTTATCTCAGTCCGAAGTTTACCTCATTAAACAAGCACTTGTCCGTCCTTTTGTCATCCCGTTGTCACTAAATGAACCACTTCTTCATTAAGTCATAAATCATCTTCGCCCTGTCTGTGTTATGGCAGACCCTTCCCTTAATTTCCTGTTGTCATGGCTGTTGCAATTTTCCGACGCTTAGCTCTATCCCCTGAAGGGGTTGCAATTTAAAAGATGGCTCACTTTGAGAAATTCAACCATTCCCTTGAGCTTTTCTTAATGACATCTGTTTACTTTCCTATAATGGGAGACGGTATTATGAAGAAATTTAACGATGAAAGACAAATGGTGGACATGTATTGACGTGAGGAACTTGTTGTGAATAAAAAGCTGATAATGAAACTAATGTACTTTGTTTTTTAATTAGGCATTATGAAAGATAAGTTAAAAATAATTTTCAGAACTTATCTATTCTGCCGTGCTAAGCGCAAAAGTGGTAGAGCTGAAACTGAGAAAAAACTCTTTAAAGTTTTGCGCCTCCATATATTTGACTTGGATGATACTTTTTTAGAAATTTTTTAAAAATGTTTTTTGTTCTCAAATGACCATAAAACATTGTATGTGAGTAAAATACTTCACAAAGAACCACCTGGTGGCGATAACTAAATTTGGTTAAAAAGTCTAGATTCGACTTTTGTGCTTATCAAGGCAGTATTGGCAACAAAATAATAGCAGACGATTGCTGTTTGCGGCCTATTACTGTCTGCCCACGGATCTTGTGGAATTGGCAAAATTTCAGCAAAGACGAGTCCATCTTAATGAGGGGGAAAAAGTAAAAATTTGATGCGTGATCCCTTCATTTCAATCTGTCTCTTCCTAATTTAGAGGCTAATTTACATCCACAAAAACTGTCAAATCTAAAAACAAAAAGATGCATCCATTTCCGCTGGTAAACCGGATATTAGTCTTTCCATCTCTATCCGTGGTCAAACTATAATTTATTATCTCTTTTGTTTCGTCATGAATGACACCACGGCTGTGTTATAACTTGATTAAAATTGTTTTTTCTCCTTAATTCAACGCATATATTTTAAGTTAAAAAATAAAATGCTTTGAAATAATTATTTATTTATTTTTTTTTAATTTTGCAACCTGTTGCAAATAAAATCAGAGTTACTTTATTTTTTCCCAAAAGAAAGAACTGCTAAGTTTTTTTTTTTTGATAAATTGTGTTTGCTTTTTATTTTTAATTCTGTTTTTGAAAACAATTACCCAATTTTTTTTCGCCGAAAACTAATGTTTTAGCTGATTTTGTATTGTTTTGTTTAAAGGTGTTGCTGTTTTATTTTGTTTGTTAATTTATTGTTTACGTATCTATTTCATCAGTTTTTTCTTAAGTGAGAGGCATATTTTGCTTTTAGAGATCAACTTTAAATATTAAAAATGTGTATTCGAAATAATTTGCTATCTTAGCTATTTAAGGGATATTGGGCGGCCCATGTTGGTTTACGGGAAAGTAGACTTGTTTAGTTCTGGACGGAACTTCTTGGCGTTATATTGCTTTCGCACCAGAAGGATCATATTGAAATAATGGGAAGACTCTTCTGAATAAATGAAAAAATGGCTTGGAATCCGGAAATTCGTGGGGATTTTCTGCAAGAGTAGGATTGATGATCACCTTTGACGAGCTCCAAATCGCGAAAGATTATGCTCTCTGTTCTTTTTTACTTGTGGGTAAGGCATGAATACCAGCTCTTAAGGTACCATATTGAGTTAAAAGCTTCATTATTTATTAGGTATCCTTATTCTGTAGAAAAGTGAAATAGTCCTGCTTATATATATATATATATATATATATATATATATATATACATACAGGGTGTCCACTCCAATCGTGGACCAATAGCTAATTTCTAAACTGTTAGAGATAAGCATATAGTTTATTTAGGAAAAAATCTCCAAATTACGAAAGGAATTTTGGGTCCATTCAATGTTTTTCAAAAAATCAAATTTTGAAAGAGTTACGAAATTTAAATTTTTATACAGCCCCCCAGTCCTATCAATCATATTTAGTAAAACATTCTTGACACTGTAACGTTTAAAACTAAAAAAAAATCACTCTTCTACGACAAAAATTGACCGAGTTATGACGTTTTGAAAAATCAAGATTTTGAAGGATTTCGCATACGGTCCTTAAGCGATCTCTCGATGACGTCATGAAACAATGCAAAATCTTGATTTTTCAAAACGTCATAACTCGGTCAATTTTTGTGGTAGAAGAGTGATTTTTTTTTAGTTTTAAACGTTCAGTGTCAAGAATGTTTTACTAAATATGATTGATAGGACTGGGGGGCTGTATAAAAATTTAAATTTCGTAACTCTTTCAAAATTTGATTTTTTGAAAAACATTGAATAGACCCAAAATTCCTTTCGTAATTTGGAGATTTTTTCCTAAATAAAACTATATGCTTATCTCTAACGGTTTAGAAATTAGCTATTGGTCCACGATTGGAGTGGACACCCTTGTATATATATATATATATAATATTTTATATATATATATATTATATATATATATATATTATATATATATTATATATATATACTAGCCGGGTACCCGGCTCCGCCCGGGTTCTACCGCGTAATATGTGCTTCACTGAAACTCATTCATAATTTTTTCAGCATTTAAGTGCACATCCATATACATAAATGGCTACTTCTGTAAACAATGGCTATTTTTTTATTATTATTAAAGACTTTTTCTGTACTTGCTTCTGTCATGGTTTTCACGTTTTGCTTCCGGTTGCAGAGTTAAATCCACGCGTGAGCTTTAACGCACTTCCGCTTTATAGTGGAGTTGAGTCGAGTACAATCATTAGCAGGAATATGACTGGAAGCTTTAAATCCGACTGAAATTGTTGGAGATAAACCTTGCAATATTAAAGCAGAAGAAGAAATGAAACGAATGAGATTAGCTAACAATCAACATATTAGGCCAGTTCAAAAATTTGCTTAGGTGACTTATTAAAAAAGGCTAATAAGGGCTGTAGAAAATGCATTGGTAGTTCTTCAAATTGAACATTACGCTTGATGGCGTTTGACTCAAAGTAAGTTGATAAATTAACAAAATTGGAAACGAAATATTCTCATGAATAAAAAATAAAGTGTTAGTGAATAGCATTTTTAACGGCGTTTGTTATTTTCTCGGTGAATTATGCTTAACGGCGTTTGTCTTCACGCAATTCTAAATAAATTTTAAAACGAAAAAACTTTGAAATAAAATATAAAAAAAACTTTTTAAATTTAAAGACTATTTCTGTCTGCTCATTCGCACTAAAAAGTATGAAATAAACGGTGAAAATGCGCTTTGGGTCCCTGCTTGGCGCATTTTCAAAAAGTCGCCAATTTTTGCGTAATGTCTCTCGGAGCTTTCAATTCGCGAGACAACAAGGAAAAACGCGCCAGTTAGAGACTTTTTGAAAATGCGCCAAACAGGGACCCAAAGCGCATTTTCACCGTTTATTTCATACTTTTTAGTGCGAATGAGCAGACAGAAATAGTCTTTAAATTTAAAAAGTTTTTTTATATTTTATTTCAAAGTTTTTTCGTTTTATTTCTGTTTGGATAAACTAAAAAAAAAAACTGTATTACACACCCTAAATACAAATGAAAGCTACAAATAATGTTTAGGTAAATAAGAAATGTTATAAGCTTGGTGTATTAAAATAAATATATATTTACAGTATCAATCGCTCTGGAGTCAACCATTTCCAAATATCGCAAGTTAAATTATTAAAAAGTCCCATTATTAGTTTATATCCTTGTGACTACATTGATGAAAACATCTTATGTACCTAATTTAGAAAAATTTTGACTATAAACACTTTCTATTCTCTAACTGTTGCCAAAATCAATTTCTTTTTATTTACCCCGTTAGCGATTATTGGCACAGATGAATATAAAAATCCTAAGAAAGCAATAAATTTCATACTTACTCCAGAGAAGCCTTGGTTCAAAATTTTCATCATGATTACTATTAATATTGTTGTTGCGAGGCAACCAAATTTTGCAACAATGGACTGAAAATTTAATCATTTAATGGGGAAATGACATGAAATTTACTATTTTCCATAATAACTTTTTTAAACTAAGCTTTTTAGAAATAAATTATAGCTTATCCTGCTCCCTGTTACTGTAGCTATCTACGGTGAAAAAATGGTTAAAATCGGTTCAGTAGTTTGGAAGATTACCCCGGACATACGCATACAAAAGTAGTCTTTTATGTATTATATATATTACTAGCTGCGTAGCCCGGCGTTGCACGGGCTGTAATGTAGTGAAGGCAGTTTGAGAAAACTACTCGCCACCAAGGCGGCTCGCCTTTAAAGAAATGAGGAAAGTTTAAACAGTTTACTCGCCGTCAAGGCGGCTCGCCTTTACAGTAGCGAGGAAAGTTTCAATTCACTACTCGCCGCCAAGGCGGCTCGCCTTTAAAGTACCAAGGAAAAGTTTAATAAACTACTCCCCGCTAAAGCGGCTCGCTAAAAAGCTTTCCTGCATCAAAGAATCAATCGAATTATTTGCACATGCTTCCTCAAAAATAAAGACGATGTCAAGTAGCGCATACTTAGCACTCTCCATAAATTACAAATAAAATTCCTTTCCAAAAACAATTATTTCCAAACCGCTTTCTTCCGGTAAAATTAATTGCAAAATTCTAAACGAAAAAGTTCTTTTAATATTTGGATCGAAGCCAGAAAAAGTCCCTTCTAAAAACAGCAATTGCAATTTTATTTAAAAACACATTTTCAAAATGGTACCTGAGAAAAAATATGTCATTAATAATTAGAATAAAAACAATTGTTAGAACTTTGTTATAACACGTATTTAAAATGACAATGGAAAAAAATAACACTCTTTCATTTTAAAAAGTTCAATTTAATTAACGTTTTAATTTAGGGCCGAATTCAAGTGAAACACCATTGCAGTCGCTTCGAGGCGATCGCATATTGCAACCGCTACTGTAAGTCGAATTCAAGTGAATTCGTTTCACTTGAATCCAAATTTTGGAATTTGCGATTGCATTGGTGAGTTGCGATCGTCCGTGTTTCACTTGAATTCCTGCCTTAAAATCGCAACGGAAAGAAATAAATATCTTGGAATTTTAAATAGTTCAATAATTTAATTAACGTTTTAATTCAAAATGGCAACGGTAAGAAAAAATGTCTTGGAAGTTTAATCATTTATTAGGCTTAATCGCTTTAAATTTGACTACTTATTAATTGATATCTTCGCTAATTAAAATCGTATAATTATATAGATTGAAACTAATGAAGCCTGAAAAATTACCTATCTATCGGTACCTGGTTCGACTTTCAGTTCATTGGCGTTCAGGAGAAATAAGCGTGACATAGAAAGATAGAAAGAAAGATAGAAAGATAGTTAGAAAGATACTCAGTTTTTAATATAAGTAGATAACTCAAAAGCTACTCCTCGGATTTCGCTAAAAATTTCAGTTTGTGTCATCACTGGGCACATCAAGAGACCAATTAGAAAAAAAATCTGACAAATAGTTCTTTTTTTTATTCCAATTTTAGTCCTAACTTCCACATAAAATCTCTAATTTTTTAAAGGCTTTCCTCCATTTAAATCATTATTTAGTGCTTCATCTCAACTTCTTCTTAATAGCTAATTTTGCGGTTGACATTGTCTTTGCTTCGCGTGGAGTTTGAACTGAGGCTTCTCTAAAATTCAAATAGTTAAGAAATGTTCCTTTCGTGAGTATTCACCCTTGAATATATAATACTACTGTTTTTAATTTTTCATTATACTACAATGCAAAGTTTTTTGACACTGGCGTCGTGACGTCATCCAATGAAAAACGAGATAGATAAAACGTCACAGCCTACTTGGCGAATTAGATGAGATCCTTAACTGCTTGTGAGCTCTTATTGGCTCCGCGCGTAGTGACATGTATTGTCAACTTAAGTTGCTGTGAAGTATAGTGAAAACACAGTTTTTTAGAAAATCATCACAGATAAATAACACATTTAAGTTTGATTTTACGTTGTCTTTCACTCCAATTTAACTGACCACGTTGTCACAAAAAATAACCTTCTTGGATTTTACATGTTGCATTTTAACCCGCGCGACGCTGAGCATTTCTACTAGTATAAAATAATCTGTCGTTTTTCAAAAATGTTTTATATTTGTTGTAGGCCTATTTTTGTTTTCATACACTAAAAATGGAGATAATTGCAAAAATTAAAGCGCCTCATTGCTTCTTGAGCTTTTATTTTAAATATTTGTTTTGATTTTATTGATTTTCTTCTAATAGCTGTCTCGTTTAAAAACAAAATTGGAACTTTTGATTTAATGAAATTCTATTCGAAACAAATTATTCTTAAAATACTTGCAGTGTACTATTTACTGTTTTTTCTCCCGTTTTTTGATGTAAAAATCTGCTGGGTTTTTTTCCGTTTTTTTAAGTTAAATGCACTGTTTATGTTTCCTTCCAAAACTGCAGGTGTGTATAAAGATGTCTGTGAGTCTTTTCAAAAGAGATACTGTGTATTATAGACTCAAAGTTTAGAAGTCTTTCTGAGATACTTGAAAACAAAAATCTTTTTAGTCCATTTCGGTTTATGGATTTTTGATGGATATTATTTAAAAAGCTGTGACAAAATACCATCTATCCAAAAAGTAAATGATGTAATAGTAATTTTAATGTAGTTAAAATTGAATAATAATCTTTTTTGACCTTGAATTCATTGGTGTCAATCTTGCATTAGACAGTTTGCGCTGAAAATTTAAAGATAAATTCTTTAATGTTTTAACTTACGGTTTAAAAAAACAAATGGCGACAATTTTTTCTGGACATCGTGTCTAACGAGTGCTTTGACTCAATACACATTGCGAATGAACGTCAAAAATTAGTTCGAAGAAAAATCACTCTCAGTAATCATAGGAAAAGCCGATTATTTTAATGCATTTCAGGTACTTAGAGTTTTCTCCTTTAATTTGAAAGGTTCGCTTCAGATTAAACGCGTTTCTATTTGGTATTGAGAACAGATATAAGGGGGGGGGGCGACGTATGTTCTCTTTTTTTTCTTTTATTTCGCATTTCCAGTAATATCACCCCCTCCCTCCTTCCCCCACCCCCTTGATGGCGAACGAATAGAAGGAGTCGAAAAGTGCATTTAGCAATAAAATTCGTTCGGAAAGTAAAGAATAAATTATCGTAGAACATTTCCGATTTCTTTTTCTCTTTTAATTCTATTGGCGAATTAGCCGAAAAGTGCACATTTCTTATGATAGAAATCTTATTCGTTTATTTCTCGTAAACTTCAGCAAAATGGTAAGGTCGGCAAAAAAATTAAGATAAAATCGATGCAGTAAATTTGTTTTGCCTCTCAATCGATTACAGATAAGAAGTCATTTCTTCCTTCGACCCTCTTGAAAGCTTTTAGTATATTTTTTCGATTTTGGCAGTTCTGTTTTTAAATTCCCTTTTTTCTTTATAAGTTATCATTAGAATCAAAGTGGAACTCTTTTTAGATTCCAATTTTAAAAGCATTTTCGAACGATATCGGTATTTATGTGGAAGAGACAATTTGCAGAGCCGACTTTCTTTTCTTACCATTTTTTCGTTAAATTGCTTACATCATCTAAGTACTAAGCATATCGCGCTCCTACAGAGCTCATTTAGTTTTTATTTTGAAGCCATTATGCTGATAACTCGATAACCTTTCAATCCACTATCGAACCATTTTTAGTAAGTTCTCCAGATCTGATTATCAAATAGGCCAGCTATAGTCTGTGGCACAGGGACCCTGATTTTTATGGACTATCATATGGCAAGAACATTTTTAAGCTTATTATATTATTTAAGAAATAGAAAGAAAATAAATTTAAATTTTCTCCTTTGTATCTTTCCTTTTTTCTTCCGCATACTAAAAGGTTAGGGTTCCTCTGAAACCCAAAATAAATAAATAAACAAAAAAAAAAAAAAAAGAAGTGTTCATTTTCTACATCGTCAGCATCTAAAATAATTTTGGGCTAGTTTTAATTTTTTCTCACTACATTATTATTTTAACTAGTGGTTGAGCACTACCGCACCCTTGAATTGTTCATTGCTTGTTTTCCATATTGTATTTTTAAAGTTGACTACGCGGGACCTCCAAAAAAGTGTTTGGTGTCGAGACCCATAATAGGGGTCAATAGGGCGTTGCTTTACATAGTGGCGCAACTAGGGCGGGAGGGAGGAGGGGGATTTGGTCAAGGGCACCAAAAAGGAACCAGAAAGTTAGCTTTCGAAGCTAATTAGATCAATCAAATAATTCATTTGAAAAATAACTTCTCGAATATTAAATATTTTAGTACCTGCATGGTGCTGCCCTAAGAAGTTAGCCCCCCCTTGCTAAGAAGTTAAAAGATATCTTTTGCATCGACTTTCGAGGAGCGTTTTAGTGCTCTCCCCTCTCCCCACCTGAGAGAAAAACAACATGCGTTTATTTTTTTAAAATCAAATGATCATGGAAAGTATAAATTCTTTCTATCAACGTTTCTCTACTATAGTCCCTTAAAATTACGAGTCCCCAAAGCTACCCGGATTCAGTGGTTCTAACGAATTTCATCTTGTGCAGAATTTTAACAAAAGAGGGTGGGAGGCGATAAAGTAAATAAATAAAAGTTAAATAAATTTAAGAAAACAAAAGAAGAAGAGCTCTTCATCTTCCACATCGTCAGCATCTTAAATAATTTTGGGCCAATTTTCATTATTTCCCACTACATTAATATTTAATTATTTTTCCACAAAAGCAAACCTTAGCAAATCTATTGTGCAATACTGAATATTTTTTTTAATGTCTACTTTAGTCCGTATACGTTCACTAATTTTAGCGTCTACCATTCACAAATGTGTTTAGTTCCCTATCAGTTTACCTTGTAATCTTCATCACTTCCTTAAAAAGTTTTGGTAACATGGTACTGATAATATATCTGTATTTATCCGGAAAAAAAAAAGTTTGTCGCTTCATTAGTTAGAACGTAGTCCATCTTCATTAGCATATCTCGTCAATTATCCCTGTCATCAGGAGAGCACGCACATGTGGTATCTAGTCCGGTATTACGTTCCATGATTAGAAAAAGAAAGAAAAAAAAAGTATCCTATTCGTACAGCAAAAACAACGAAAGGGGTGATTAAACAGATCGAAGATCACTTTTTTTTCTTACTTTATTGCGCCATTTTTGGATCACGTGACACCATTTCATCATTTTACCGCGGCAGTCTGGAATGCGTGATATTTGAATTTTTACCAGAATCTTCTCTCTTTCTCTCCAACATCCCAGAAAAATAATAAATAAATAGAAAGGAAGAAAGAAAGGGCGAAAATTCGGAAGGTAAAGTTATTGCAGGGTAGTGGTTTGCATTTCAAGATAATGGTTCTGTTGCGTGCAGGGATTTTAGGTTAAGATATGTTTTCCCTTTTTTTAGTCCTTTGGTGTATCTTTTTTCCTCTTTAGGATAATGAAACGACGCGAACGAACGTTCACTGAATCACTTTTAACAATGACATACTGAAATAAAATGTCCGAAGAGTGACCTTAGAGCGCCAGAAAAGAAAAAAAAAGATTGACAGTACAGTCAAACCTGTCTATCTCAAATTTCAGGGGAAAAAAAAATTCGAGATACGGAGGTTTCGAGAAACAGAGGTTGTAATAAGATTTACAAAAATAAGCAATTGGAACAAAGTCCAATATTTAATAGCTTGTTTTGCATTGATATTGTTAATATTTTACTGTACGTCTTGTTATGAGTCCACGTTTTACTAATTGTGATGACTATCTCGATAGCAAGTTAATGCATATACCCTTAAGTACGAACATAGTCTTTGAATGATTGTGCAGAAGCTGATTTTTGTCTCCAAGTTATACCGTTTATAAAGGTGGCTAGAGATGAAATTCAAAAATGAGAGTCGTCAAAATTCGCGATATAGAGGTTTTTAAGAAAAATCATTCGAGATGAACATGAGAAAAAACATTAAATGTATGCTGTAAAAGCAGGGAAATTGAAACATAGAGAGGTTCGAGAAGACAGGTTCGAAATAAACAGGTTCGACTGTAATACATTGAACTACTTCTTTGCGAACGACTACCAATCTATATGAGTAACCAAATTTCAGCTAGAATATTTTTTTTTTCTTGTCAGATTAAGTGTTTTAAATCAAAGCTTACTTGCCACATAAACATTAATTTCTTATTTCGTCTCTTTCGTTCTTTCTTTTTATTTTAGCTTTCTCCCATGAGCAATCAAAATATGTCATTGATTTTATTTTGCCGTAGCTTGACGTTTCTCATTCTATTGTCCTTGCCATTGATAGATACTGTCTAACATTTTTTCGCGAAACCTCCGTCGAATCTGCGCACGCGCCAAGTCTCTTCTGACTTTCTCGAAATAGGGGGGAAAAGCAACGAGGAAGTAGCAAGCGAACAAAAACTGAACGCATCGGGAAGTGCGCATCCTAAACCTATCTCCCCTTTTTCAAATGGAAGCGTTCGTGGCTGCCAGGCGCACAATACGCAGACAGTAGCAAGTCATGCGATCCATTGCTTTCTGTGGGGAGTGGACTTTAAACCATGCAATATGGTGTTGCCGTTTCTTGTTGTTAGGTTGTGCGAACTCAGTTTGTGCGAAACAAATAGCGAATGACGTAATCCACAGCTTTATGTGTTTCTTACTGTATTTAATCTTTTTTATGGGCTATATATTTTTTCGTTGCCTTACAGTTTTTCTTTCTTTTTTGCTAATGCTATTTACTATAATTTATTGTTTTTTTGTTGAATGATTTGTGTGCTATTGTATAACAATTAAGGTGTTCCGATTTCTTACTGTGCATAAAAAATCTGAAAATATAGACTAAAACATATGCATAACTAACTTTTAAAAACACGGGGTAATCAACTATGGGAAAAAGATATTCGAGAGGAGAAAAACGAATGTGCCAAATAAATATATAAATAAATGCATTAATAAAATAAAAGCAAAATAAAATTAAAAAATGTTAAACTGCAGTTCTTAATTGCCAAGAGAACTTTAATCTGCCAGAAGTAACTCAGAGCTTGCACTCGCAGTCTGAAGTTGTTATTATTCAGTAATTCACTTTTAGCATTTCTCCATTAAAAAAAAAAAAAAAAATTACGTATTTCGTATTTTTTTATGTTTCGGTTTTTACTTATTTATAATATTTTTGCATTTTTTTCTTCTAGGTAAGTTCAAAGATTTGATTTTGAAAGAATTGAGATACCTTGTTAAGTAAGTTATTTTTCTTTGTTCAAGAAATGGTTTCAAAATACTACTATGTTTTGTTCTACTTGTCCAAGTATGTGAGGAATACCTCAATGACTTGATTGCACGATACATTTCGTTTGCAATCAAATGATTTGTCATACCAGAGAGGAGGAATACATCATAATCATTTCATCATTTGCATCTACTCTTGGTTTCAGTTCATTTTCCTTTCCATGTCTGCTTCATTGCATACCGTTCAGGCATTTATTAAACAGTTTCCTATTTGCCGTCTTAAAGCGAGATTGTGTTTGTCAGACTCTTTTCAATCTATTTGATGGCGCTGGAGTCGATACGGATATTGTAATTTTAATTATAGATCCTACTGCAGTTGCCACATTTATCAAGGTAACTAACTGCACAGGAGCCGGTAGTAATTCATGATATGTCTCGTTTTATTAAGTGATAAACTAAATCAAAGAACCAAAAAATTATTGAATCAACATCTAAAAACGACTTAAAAACTATGAATGAAAATTAATTAAAATCACTTGGCCTTCGGAATATATTGAGAAAGACTTGCCAAAAATGGGAGAAAAAAAATTCTTGATTTTGTTCGTTAGAATCAACAAAATGTGAGACATAGATATTTTTTATGTCGCAGGAAAATACACTGAAATAATTTTGGTTCAAGACTTGTCTTTTTTGACTGAAACAATGAGACATCTGACTTTTGGATAATAATACCCTGTAAAGTGTCGACAATTTTCTGTTGAGATGCTGGTATCTGATTAACATGAAGAGTTTGACAAGATTTTTATATCATTATCTGATTTCGACATGACTAACATAATGTAATTTGTGTGAAATTCGGGAAAAAGTGAAAAATTACGAAAAACCGACAAATGGCGCTTAGCAGATTTTTTTTTTTTTTTTTTTTTTGCGAAAAAATTTAAATATACAACTATTGCCCTCAATTAGGAAAATGACGAATAATATAGTATGCTTTGGACGAAATGAGTTTGGGCTGTACGGAATTAAAACATCGATTTTTTTTCTGCTTAAACTCTGGTCGGGCATGACGCATTTGCTTTGCCCAAACAAAATCAAGCAAAATCTTCTTTAATGCAATTTTTTGAACAACTCATACGGATAAGGACATTTTTCCAGATATTTTTGTAGCAACTATTTTTGTTTCTGTATTGCAAAAATTTTAAATTAAAACAAAAACTTAAGCGAGTAAAAAATTTCTTCTCTGAAGAGGCGAGAAATGTTCACCAGCCTTCAAACTTGTTGCCAATTTATTTCTCACAAAATCTTTGAAATCCCCTGGTGTTTATATCTCAGTTCTTACACTTCTGAAAAGGCTGGTTTACGCTTTGGCGGTTTCTTTCCCGTTGTGTCTTGCTTTTTCATCCCTTCTAATCCATGGCCCTTTTATTTCAATTTATGTTCGCCGAATACGAAGAAAATTCGTTAATCTCAGCAGTGAGCCTCTTCCGAGGAAACAATTCTCCGCAGGTAATTTATCGTCTGCCGTTTGAAAACTGTATCTGACCATTTGGGCTGAAACTAGGTGAAAGCTTAATAAATAAAGTAGAAGTTCTTTTTACAAAAGAATCCGCTTTTGTGGGAAAGAAAGAAACTGTTCTTTAATGTTTTATTGCTAGTGTAATGCTAGAAGTATCTAACTAAGGTTTATTTTAACGATCGTTTAAAGAACATTTGTAAACGATATTTGTAAATGAGTATTGTTTCATTTAGTCTATTAAGTAATTAATGTTTAGTTCAAATTTGAAATGATATGATGAACCCTTATTGTTCATTAGGAGTCCTAATTTATGACCTAGGCCCAAATGCTGCCCAGAGGTAAAATACTGGATAGGAAAAATTAACAAACAAAATATAATACAAATAAGGGCTAAAGTCGTCATTTTAGTTTGAAATTTTTGTTCAGTACGTTCTGAATATTTACTTTGTTCAATAAATTAATTTAAATTCTAGATTTTTCCTTTTGTTCTCAATTTTACTGATTCTCAATTGACTAAATGTACGACATATTGTATGGTTTTTTTTTTTTTTTTTTTTTTTCGGAAATAGAAATGTACCAAAGTTCATTATTTTACCTCCTTTATTCCGAAAAGTCATACAAAAAGGGAATTTAAGGTATTGCGTTTAAAAACCCTCAATTCTATTTCCTATTTTCCTAACTTTGTCGCAGTGGCAACGGCAACTGAATCCTCACACTTCAACTTCTACTTTCTTTCGGTTTAAGAATGTATGCATTGCGGAACGATTGTTGGGGAAACGGTTTTTCTGAATTATTCAGACCGGGGTTCCATTTTAATAGCATGCAAATTCGGGGTCAGAATGTTTTTCTAACTCGGCGGAGTCATCCAGATGTGTTCGATGGGGCGAATGCGTGAACATACAGACTGGAATCTTCTAACCGAAGGTGACGCTGGCGTGTTCCATTCTTTTCCATGACATCTGAGTTCGCGTCTGTGGAAAAAAAATCATGCTAGCGGAATAAATATATTTGTGAGGTTAGAGATATGAAAACATCTCTTCCTTTATTTTCTTTCGGATTGTAGACTGAATTAAGTGGAAATGTTTGCTGTCAAATCTTCACTTTTCCAATTTGTGTGTGTTGGATTTGTGTTCGGATGTGAACTTTATTCATGCATTTTTACTGCCTTGGCACCACGGCTGCCTGAAATACATTAAAGAAAAAAAAGAAAAAAAAAAAAAAAAAACAGCTTGCATGGGGAGTGAGAGGAAAGGGAAGGGGAGAAAACCTATCCCCTCCCAAAAGTTCTCTTACATTATACAGTTATCTATATACGATATATTGAAGCCTGTGTGCGTCTGTCTGTAATACCAGATCATCAATCTTTCCCAAGGTTAAGATTCGAGTCCCTGAGTAGAAGCTTTTAGAAACGCTTGTAGTCTATTCCAAGACATATGCTGTTAGATTCAGGATGTTTAAATGAAGCCATTATATCTAATTCCTCGAGTCTAAACAAGATCTTAACGTGCCATAAATATTAATGAAAACCTGTACGGTTGAAATCTGAGTCCGCAAATCATCCTGGATTGTTACAGGTTACCCTTGCTTCAAGTAAGCTTTTTGATAAGTAATAATGCAAAAATATTATGAATCTTAAGGATTCCCGTCATTTAGGGGCCAATTGCTCCCCCCCCCTGACTTTGGAAAATCAATGTATTGGCATATTTAGTGGGCATGATTTTTGCCATTTTTTGGTAAATTTTACATTGTGTATGCACTTTTTGCCCCCCACCCCCCTGGAAAAATTCGAAATGACGTCCCTGAGTAAATGCGTTTATTTTTGCATAGAGACAATAAATGTTGAAAAGAACAGTAGTAAAGCACAAATTCACAAAAATATTACAAACACGTGTTTCAGAAAACCTATATTAGTGCATAAAGTAATTTGATTTATGACATCTTTATGGATTGCTAAAACTGCTTCTTTATATCCTGAAACACACGTGAGGGTGTTTATGTCTTTACATTCAAAAATAACCCATTTTTTCTCTGAAAAGACTTTCCTTTGAAACTCCAAAACACGTGTCTGTAAATCAGTTGCTGATTTATGCATTTTAACATCGTGTTTTGTTATTGTTCTTTGTTGCACGACGGTTTTTTTCCCTTTATTTCCCTTTTTTTTTCGTTATTTTATTCGCTTTATTTTTTCGTTGCATTAATTGTGAATTCTCTTAAAAATTTGTCAACTGAATTTTTTGCATGAGCTCTTTTTTATTTGTTGAGAATGCCTCGTATCGCTTCATGAGTGATTCATTTCAAATGTAAAAATTAAAAAAAAAAACATCTATATGGGAATATTTTTCTTTATCCTGTACTTGAATTTTCCAGTTAGGATGTTGGGCTTTCTGCTATGAGCGCAATGGCAATCGAATCCAGAAGAACACACGTTCAGCTGCACATTCGAATGTTCTGCCGGCGAAAATCAAAGGGAATGTTTTCGTTGATATTCTAGAAGGGAAGGGCGCAGTAGCGTGTGCCATCCGTTCTTTATGGAAACATCCCATCTTCCTACGAATGTGTTTTTCATATTCTCAGATTTCCTTTCTTCCGTAAAGATGCATTGAATCTCTGTTGCTTTTGATGTCGTATGCCTTGTTATCCCATTGGTTTGTTTTCAGCTTAGAGCTCTTTTCATTATGATAAAGGAGCATTCTATTCATAGCAAAACATTTTTTCTCTGGCGTTTTTTTTTTTTTTTCTCCGGATGTTATATCAAGGATAGGATATTTCGTTGATGTTTTCATCACTGTTTCAAAGTTAAAAAAACGTTTTTTAAAAATTACTTTTGCAAATTTAAGCTTCTGCTATTAGCCGCAGCACTGTCTAGTAAAGTTCAAAGTAAAGTATAAGCAGACGCATCATTTCAAAATTATCCAGAAGGGCAGCGGCAAAGGAGTGTGTACTCAATGTAAATTATTCCGGAAAAAACAAAAAAACAAAAAAAACCACGTCCGCTTACATGCAAATATAATAATTTTCCAAACCTGGGGGACGGAAATTACCCCCCCCCCCCTAAATGACATGCCAGAGTATAATGCACTGTAAAAAGTAAATATTGTTTTTGCAGTATAATACAGCA